>PISW01002307.1:0-277823 GCA_004023785.1 Mungos mungo | reverse complement strand
AAAAAAAAAAACAAACTTGCAATTCTTCCTTCTTCAGTTGCCGTTTTTTAAGAATAAACTTTCCTCCTTCTGTCTGCATTTGGATTCCTTCCAGTACCTTAAAATGTTTGGAACATATATATTTTATATTTCATAATAATTAATTCCATAAGGTTTCACATAACCACTTCACTTTGCTCTCATTAATGGAAGTACTTCAATAAAACAGCGTTTGAAAAGAATAGAAATGGAGTTTGTGGGCTCAATGTGGTCATTAGAGATTTTGATAGAAAACTGACAACTGGGCTTTTTTAAAATCTTCCCTTATTGGCATCACATTGACAAAATGTCAAATTTATGTTGGAATCTTTTTTCCTACAGCCACAGAAATACCCATTTGCTAAACCATTCATTAGAGAATCTCAGAGACAATCTCATATGGATATTAAGAAGGTATAAATCTATCTTATAAAAAAGGTTTAGTGTATGCAATCAATTATACAATGATTTGGTGAAGGACATTGTGTATACCAAGAATTCAGCCACCTAGGAACATCATTTGAAAAATATTGACTTAACTGAATTTTTTCTATCAGATTATAAAGAAATTAGACCAATTTTTGGTCTACACATAGAAAAGATTATAAACCAATGTAATATTCTACTTTTAAAACCTGGTTTAAAAATATGACTCTTTTAGAAGTTCAGAGTGGTATTTAATATTTTCCTTTCTTATAAAAAATGTGGATTAATGTAGAAAGCTAATTGAGAAAAGATTTTATTTTATTTTTTTTTAAATGTTTTTTATTTACCTTTGAGAGACAGGGAGAGACAGCATGAGCAGGGGAGGGTCAGAGAGAGAGGGAGGCACAGAATCTGAAGACAGGCTCCAGGCTCTGAGCTAGCTGTCAGCACAGAGCCTGACTTGGGGCTTGAACCCACGAACTGTGAGATCATGACCTGAGCTGAAGCCAGATGCTTAACTGGCTGAGCCACCCAGGCGCCCCGAGAAAAGATTTTAATTTGGGGAACCAAATCTCCTTAACTGTTTCAGATGTATGTATAAAAGTGAGGTATTCTTAGGACAGACATTAATTTTAATGTTCATATTTTTCAAACCATGCACACACATAATATATCTCTTTTTCATTTTTTATTTTTAAATTTATTTTTATTCTGTGAGAGAAAGAGAGAGCACAAATGTTTGTGGTGGGGGAGGGGCAGAGGGAGAGAAAGGGAGAGAATCTTAAGCAGGCTCCATGCTCAGCACAGAGCCAGAATTGGGGCTTGATCACACAACTGTGAGACCATAACCTGAGCCAAAATTAAGAGTTGGACACTTAAGCTACTGAGGTACCCAGGTGCCCTACTTTTTAATTTGTATTTTATTTTAATATAGTGTTTCCTCATGATAAGGGTACTCTTTAATCTCCATCACCTATTTTACCCATTCCACCCCCTCTGGGAACCATCAGTTTATTCTCTACAGATAAGAGTCTGTTTCTTGGATTGTGTTTCTCTCTCTATCGTTTTTCACTTATTTATTGGTCTTGTTTCTTAAATTTATCATATGAGTGAAATCATATGATATTTTTTCCTCTGATTCACTTATTTTTATTAGCATTATACTCCCTAGCTCCATCCATGTTATTGCAAATGACAAGGTTTCGTTCTTTTTTTATGGCTAATATTTCATTGCATGTATGCCACATCTTCTTTTTCTATCCATCAGTTGATGGATACTTGAGCTGTTTCCATAGTTTGGCTATCATAAATAATGCTATTAACATTGAGGGCATGTATTCTTTTGAATTAGTTTTTTGTATTTTGGAGGTAAATACACGGTAGTGCAACTGTTGAATCATAAGGAGGTTCTAATTTTATTTTCTTGAGGAAACTCCATTCTGCTTTTCACAGTGGCTGCTCCAGTTTCCATTCCCACCAAGAGTGTACAAGGTTTCCTTTTTTCTCCACGTCCTCACTCAAACTTGTAATTTCTTCTGTTTTTGATTTTAGCCATTTTGAAAGGTATGAGGTGGTATTTTATTGTAGTCTCAATTTACGTTTTCCTGATGATGAGTGACGGTGAGCATCTTTTCATGTTTCTGTTGGGCATCTGGTTTTCTTCTTTGTAGAAATGGCTGCTCATTTCTTATGCCCACTTTAAAATTGGATTATATGGGTTTTGGGTGTTGAGTTTTACAAGCTCTTTAGAGATTTTAGATACTAACCTTTTATCAGATATGTAACTTACAAATATCTTCTCCAATTCAATAAATGCCCTTTTAGTTTTACTGCATGTTTCCTTGACTGCGCAGAAGCATTTTATTTTGATGCAATCCCAATAATTTGTTTTTGCTTTTGTTTCCATTGTCTCAAGAGACATTATTAGTAAGAAGTTGCTACAGATGATGTCAAAGAGGTTACTGCCTATGCTTTCTCAAGAATTTTTATAATTTCAGATATCACATTTAGTTCTTTAACCCAGTTTGAGTTTATTTTTTTGTACAGTGTAAAAAAGTGGTCCAGTTTCACTCTTTTGTATGTTGGTGTCCAGTTTCTCCAACATCATTTGTTGAAGAGACTGTCTTTTTCCCATTGCATACTCATTCCTCCTACGTTTATTTCTGGGGTTTCTATTTTATTCTATTGGTATATGTGTCTATTTTTTTATTTTTCTAATAGTTTTTTGTCAAATTGGTTTCCATATAAAACCCAGGGCTTCTCCCCAAGTGCCCCCCTCCATGACCACCACCCCCACCCTCCCTCCCTCTCCCCCTCAGTCCATGGTTTGTTTTCAGTATTCAGTAGTCTCCCTTGATCTGTGTCCCTCACTCTCCCCCACTCTCTTTCCCCCTTCCTCTCCCCATGGTCCCCTGCCAGGTCTCTTCTGTTAGACCTATGAATGCAAACATATGGTATCAGTCCTTCTCTGCCTGACTCATTTCACTGAGCATAACACCCTCAAGGTCCATCCACTTTGCTACAAATGGCCAGATTTCATTCTTCCTCATTGCCATATAGTACTCCATTGTATATATATACCACATCTTCTTGATCCATTCATCAGTTGATGGACATTTAGGCTATTTCCAAGATTTGGCTATTGTAGAAAGTGCTGCTATAAACAATGAGGTACATGTGCTCCTATGCATCATCACTTCTGTATCCCTTGGGTAAATCCCTAGCAGTGGCATTGCTGGGTCATAGGGGAGTTCTATTGATAGTTTTTTAAGGAGCATCCACACTGTTTTCCAGAGCAGCTGCACAGGTTTACATTCCCACCAACAGTGTAGGAGGGAGCCTGTTTCTCCACATCCTCGCCAGCATCTATAGTCTCTTGATTTGTTTATTTTAGCAACTCTGACCGGTTTGAGGTGGTATCTCAGTGTGGTTTTGACTTGAATTTCCCTGATGATGAGTGACACTGAGCATCGTTTCATGTGCCTGTTGGCCATCTGGATGTTCTCTTTGGAGAAGTGTCTATTCAGGTCTTCTGCCCATTTCTTCACTGGATCATTCATTTTTCATGTATGGAGTTTAGTGAGCTCCTTGTATATTTTGAATACTAGCCCTTTATCTGATATGTCATTTGCAACTATCTTTTCCCATTCTGTTGGTTGCCTGTTAGTTTTTTTGATTGTTTCCTTTGCCTTGCAGAAGCTTTTTATCTTGATGAGGTCCCAGTAGTTCATTTTTGTTCTTGATTCCCTTGCCTCTGGGGATGTGTCGAGGAAGAAATTGCTGCAATTGAGGTCTAGGAGTCTCTTTCCTGCTTTTTCCTCAAGGGTTTTTATGGTTTCCTGTCTCACATTCAGATCTTTTCTCCATTTTGAGTTTATTTTTGTGAATGGTGTCAGAAAGTGGTCTAGTTTCATTTTTCTACATGTTGCTGTCCAGCTCTCCCAACACCACCTGTGGAAGAGACTGTCTTTTTTCCATTGGACACTCTTTACTGCATTGTCAAAGATTAATTGGTCATATACTTGTGGGCCCAGTTCTAGGTTCTCTATTCTATTCCATTGGTCCATGTGTCTGGTTTTGTGCCAATACCATACTGTCTTGATGATGACAGCTTTGTAGTAGAGGCTAAAGTCTGGGATTGTGACGCCTCCCGTTTTGGTTTTCTTCTTCAATATGACTTTGGCTATTTGGAGTCTTGTTTCAAAAAGAATTTGAGTATAGTTTGTTCTAGCTTTGAGAAGAATGTTGGTGCAATTTTGATGTGGATTGCATTGAATGTGTAAATTGCTTTGGGTAATAATGACATTTTAACAACATTTATTCTTCCACCCCATGTGCACGGAATGATTTTCAATTTCTTTGTGTCTTCTTCAATTTCCTTCATAAGTCTTCTATAGTTTTCAGCATACAGGTCTTTTACATCTTTGGTTAGGTTTATTCCTAGGTATTTTATGGTTTTTCGAGCAATTGTGAATGGGATCTGTTTCTTGCTTTCTCTTTCTGTTGCTTCATTTTTGTTTATTTTAGCAACTCTGACAGAGTTGAATACAGAAATTAGAATAAGAATACCACTGATTTCTGTACATTGACTTTGTACCCTGCAACATTACTGAATTAATTGATCAGTTCTAGAAGGCTTCTGGTGGAGTCGATCAGGTTTTCCATTTAGAGTATTATGTCGTATGCGAAAAGGGAAAGTTTGACTTCTTTGCCAATTCTGATGTCTTTTATTTCCTTTTGCTGTCTGATTATTGATGCTAGGACTTCCAACACTATGTTAAACAACAGTGGTGAGAGTGGACATCCCTGTCGTGTCCCTGATTTCAGGGGAAAACTCTGTTTTTCCCCATTGAGGATAACGTTGGCTGTGGGCTTTTCGTAAATGGCTTTTATGATGTTTAAGTAAGTTCCTTCTGTCCCAACTTTCTCAAGGGTTTTGTTTTTTTTTTTGTACATAATTTGTGTTCTATTAAACTATTGAAACATGAACAAATTTTACAGTAAACATACAAAATTCTATAATAACATTCAGGAGAAGGTGAAGAACGGGGAGAAAAAGTAGTAAATATACATATACATGGTGAAATGATTACCATAATCAAGATAATTAACATAGTCATCATCTCCCATAGATACATTTATTTATTTTTTAAATATAACACAATTTATTTTTTGTAACATATGCAATTATTTTCCATCATTTACAATACAGTAGTTACAATGACACTCCAAACAGAAAAGCAAAGTAAAAAATCAAAACACCAACTTCTATTTCATGTAATTAGACTTATACAGAAATTAGAAAGTTAAGTAACAACTAGTTAATCTCGAGGGTTTTTATTAAGAAGAGATGCTGTATTTTGTCAAATGCTTTTCTCAGCATCTATCCACAGAATCATATGGCATTTTCCTTTTTTGTTGTTGTTGTTGATGTAGTGTATCACATTAATGGATTTGCAAATATTGAGCCAGCCTTGTAACCCAGGAATAAATCCCACTTGACCATAATGGATAATACTTTTTATATGCTGTTGAATTCGATTTGCAAGTATCTTGTTGAGTATTTTTGCATCTGTATTCATTAAGGATATTGGCATGTAGTTCTCTTTTTTCGTTGGGTCTCTGCCTGGCTTAGGAATCAGAGTGATATGTGCTTCGTAGAATGAGTCTGGTAGTCTTCCTTCCATTTCTATTTTTTGGAATAGCTTGAGAAGGATAGGCGTTAACTCTGTTTTAAACGTCTGGTAGAATTTTCCTGGGAATCCATCTGGCCCTGGGCTTTTATTCATCGGTATGTTTTTGATAACTGATTTGATATCTTTACTGGTTATGGGTCTGTTCAGATTTTCTATTTCTTCCCGTTTGAATTTTGGTAGTGCATGTGTGTTTAGAAATTTGTCCATTTCTTCTAGATTGTCCAGTTTGTTGGCATATAATTTTTCATAGTAATTTCTGATGATTGCCTATATTTCTGAGGGATCTGTTGTAATAGATCTATTTGCCTTCAAGATTTGGTCTATTTGCATGTTTTCTCTTTTCTTTCTGAGGAGCCTAGCTAGAGGTTTATCAATTTTGTTTATTTTTATAAAAGCAACTCTTGGTTTCATTGATCTGTTCAATTGTTTTTCTGCATTCCATCTTGTTTAATTCTGCTCTGATCTTTACTATTTCTTTTCTTTTGTTTGGTTTGGGGTGTTCTTGCTGCTCCCTTTCTAGTTTCCTTAGGTGCTCTGTTAGGTTTTGAGTTTGTGCTTTTTCTGATTTGTTGAGGTTGGCCTGTATTGCAATGAACTTTCCTCTTAAGACTGTCTTTGCTGCGTCCCAGAGAGTTTGAATTGCTGTATTCTCATTTTCATTCATCTCTATATATTTTTAAATTTCTTCTCTAATTGCCTGTTTCACCCAATCATTCTTTAGTAGGGTAATTTTTAACCTCGACATTTTTGGAGGTTTTCCAGAATTCTTCCTGGGGTTGATTTCGAGTTTCATAGCATTGTGATCTGAAAGTGTGCATGGTATGATCTCAATTCTTTGGTATTTATGGAGTATGTTTTATGACCCAGTATGTAATCAATCTTGGAGAATGTGCCTTGTGCACTCGAGAAGAAAGTGAATTCCCTAGCTTCAGGATGCAGAGTTCTAAGTATATCTATCAATTCCATCTGCTCCAGTATGCCATTCCAGTCGATTGTTTCTTTAGTGATTTTTTTTGTCTGGTTGACCTATCCATTGTTGTAAGTGGGGTATTAAAGTCCCCTGCAATTAGCACATTCTTATCGATAAAATTGCTTTTGTTTGTGATTGTTTGATGTATCTATGAGCTACCAAATTCGGCACATAAATGTTTATAATTGTTAGCTCTTCTTCATGTAGTCTCTGTAAGTATTATATAGTGTCCTTCTTCATCTTTTGTTACTGCCTTTATTTTAAAGTCCAGTTTGTCTGATATAAGTATGTCTACTCCAGCTTTCTTTTGGCGTCCAGTCGCATGGTAGAAATTTCTCCATCCCCTTACTTTCAATCTGAAGTTGTCTTCAGATCTAAGGTGAGTCTCTTGTAGGCAGCAAATAGATGGTTTTTGGTTTTTGATTCACTCTGCTACCCTGTGTCATTTACTGGAGCATTCAGTCCATTGTCATTCAGTGTTATTATTGAAGAATGTGGGTTTAGATTCATTGTGTTCCCTGTAGAGTGCATGTTTGTAGTGATGTCTCTGGTATCTTTATTCCTTGCTATGTTTCCCTCATAGAGTCCCTTTTTAAAAAAATTTTTTTAACGTTTTTATTTATTTTTGAGAGAGAGACAGCATGAGCAGGGGAGGGTCAGAGAGAGAGGGAAACACAGGATCTGAAGACAGGCTCCAGGCTCTGAGCTGTCAGCACAGAACCCGATGCGGGGCTCGAACCCACGAACTGTGAGATCATGACCTGCGCCGAAGCTGGATGCTTAACTGACTGAGCCCCCCAGACGCCCCTCATAAAATCCCTCTTAAGATTTCTTGTAGGGCTGGTTTGGTGGTGATAAATTCTCTCAACTTTTGTTTATTTGGGAAAACCTTTATCTCTCCTTCTGTATTGAATGACAGGCTTGCTGGATAAAGAATTCTTGGCTGCATATTATACCTGTTCATCCCATTGATGATTTCCTGCCATTTCTTTCTGGGCTGCCAAGTGTCAGTAGATAAGTCTGTAACCACTCTGAGAGGTTTCCCTTTGTATGTCAAGGCCCTTTTCTCCCTAGCTGTTTTCAGAAGTCTTTCTTTGTCTTTATATTTTGCCAGTTTCACTATGATATGTCATTCCTGAAGGTCCGTTTTCATTACGTCTTAGGGGAGATTGGTATGACTCCTGAATTTCAACATCTTTCTCTTTCCCCAGATTGGGGAAATTTTCGTGTATAATTTGGTCCATCACGCCTTCAAGCACTCTGTCTTTGTCTTCCTCTTCAGGAACTCCTATGACACGGACATTGTTCCATTTGATTGTATCATTCAGGTCTCTGATTCTCCTTTTGTGCTCCTGAATCATTTTCTCTCTCTTTTTCTCGGTCTCCTTTTTGCTATGACTGTGTCTTCTAATTCACTTATTCTCCTCTCTGCTTTTTCAATATGTGCATTGGCAGCCTCCATCTTATTATTCATCTCATTTAGAACCTTTTCTAACTTGTCACAGCTATTTTGAAGGTTCCTAGTCTTTGTATCAACATCTTCTCTCTTAGCTTCCATGTTTTCTCAAGCCCAGCAATTAATTTTTTGATAATCGTTCTAAATTCTTGTTGAGTTATGTTGCTTCTGTCTGTTTTGAGCAGTTCTGTAGCTGTGATTTCTTCCTGGAGTTTCTTTGGAGAAGAGTTCTTTCATTTCGTCATTTTGGCTAGCTTTCTGTCTCTCGTCAGTTTTAAAAGCTTGTTCTGCAGTTTGCGTTTATTAGTATTCCTGTATAGAAGGAGGCTCTTGGAGTGTCTAGAGTCTGTCGTTTCAGGAGATGTTCTTTTAATGGTGTCTCTCGGTTTCTCTTGTTGTGCCTCTGGTTTATTTATTTCCCTACTCAGCGATATTTGGGATTTTCCACTATGTGTGCTTTGGGTTGTTTCTTGAGGTAGCCCTGAAAAGGAAAACAGACAGACAAACACACAGAGAACACAAGCACACAAATGTACTGATAAAGAAGCAAACCTAAGGGGGAAAGAAAAAAAAGGAACAGGAAAGAAAAGAAAGGAGAAATTTAAAAAAAAAAAAGAAGAAGAGAGAAAAACAAAAGGAGATAGAAAAAAAGCAGGTGGGGAGAGGGGGGGACAGCAACAGTCAGAGATAAAGGACAGTCTCAGGGCTTAAAACCTGAAGTGGGGGTTGGGGTAGGTAAGGATTGAATAAAGGAAAAACTATCTGGATTGTAAGCTTGATCTAAGCACAGCAGTGCCTAATTGTTGGTTATTCCCAGATTCCAGGGGGAAAGGGAGAAAAGAAGGAAATAGGAAGATAGTAAAGAGGAGATAGGGGACAATTAAAAATTAAAAATATTAAGAAAAAACCTCAATTAATGGTAACAAGCAAAAGCACAGCAGCTCTCCAGTGCAGATGGGCGTGGCTTGGTGTAGGTGGGTCGGGTCTCAGGGGCTGCTCTCTGAGGCCTCACCGTGGTGGATACAAGGAGAAGAATGGCAACGGGCACCCCAAGTCCCCTTCAGACCATGCGTTGCCAACCACTCTCTGGAGTCCAACCTTCTTGTGCCTCAGGCGGATCTAATTGTTTCTAAGTTCTGCCCGGTTATTAAGTCCTTGCCTTCACACTTATTATTGCCACCACAGTTAAAATCACCTGCAGGTGGGTGGCTTTCTGGTGGGATCTAATAGGGGGACTGTGAAGTCAGATTTTTCCCCTGGCTCCACCTGAATTAGGTGAGCTGCCTGGTCCGACTGAACACCCCTGCTGAAGGGGCTGATAACTCTCTCAGCACTCAGTGGCCCTCAGTCCTGGGCTAAATCTCTCCTCTGCAGGGATTGCGCTGTGGGGGATTTAGTCTCTACTCTTCCCCTTGTCTCTCTCCTGCCTTGTCTGATGGTACCGTTTGCGCGGCTGTGAAGGTCCATGCGCCTCTGGATACCCAGCGCCCTGCGTGAGCAACTGTCTGGGGATCTGTGTGCCTCCGGTTTCTGGGTCTCCCGGAAGCCCCTGGCCGTGCCTCTCCCTGCTGACCTGTGCGCCTCCGGTCTCCAGGCTGCCCTGCCTGGCTAGGAATGGTGCACCTAGGGACACGTGGGTTTTGGTGTGCTCAGCGCCAAACCTCTGGGCACTGGGTGCTTTGTCTCTGGAGTCAGCACTCCCTCCCCTAAAGTCTCAGGTCCCAGTTCGCACTCACTCACTCAGGCAACCATGAGACTGCTGTCGATAAGGGGTCTGTATGCACACCTCCGTTCTTGGAGATCAGAAAGCTGTGGCTTTTTAATTCTTCTCAGTTTGATAATTGTGGGTGGATGGAGGTAATGGGGCTCCTTACTTCTCCGCTCCATTCCATCCATCTTGCCGCTCCATTCATGTCTATATTTTTTAACCAGTACTGCATTGTTTTAATTACTAGCATTTTGTAATATAGCTTGATGTCTGGAATTGTGATACCCATACAATTTTTCTTCTTTCCTTTTCAAGATTGCTTTGACTATTTGAGGTCTTTTGTGGTTCCATACAAACCTTAGGATTCTCTGATCTAGTTCTGTGAAAAATGCTAGTATTTTGATAGGGATTGCATTAAATATGTAGATTGCTTTGGATAGTATACACATTTTAACTATTTGTTCTTTCAAATCCATGAGCATGAAATGTCTTTCCATTTCTTTGTATTGTATTCTTGAATTTCTGTTGGGAGCTGCGGAGTTTTGGCTGCCTCAGGCAAAGATATATCGCTCTCCAGGGAGCGAACAAAAAAACAAGGTTTACATCTGGAGGCTAGGAGAGTGCATTTCCTGGTCCAGGATTCGGAGACAGTCAGACTGGGCCAGACGAGAAAAGCCAAAATGAACAAAAGATCAACCGCATTCGGGCTTATGCAGCATTAATCTTCCCCTGCCCAGTATTGCAGACGAAAGTCTGGGCGCTCCTTTTGATGCTGTGTTTGGAGTTTCAGTTTCGGTTTCCCCTTTTTCTAATAATCATTTGACTCTGTTACCTGGCAACCAACCTGGGCCAGTTTCCCACCCCTAACCCTATAAAGGTTTGATTATCGTTTTCAATAAACGGGCTTGATCAGAATCGCTTGTCTTGCCTCACTTTCTGTGCTCCCCTTCCTGCCCTACTCTCTCTCCCTCCCTCAGGAATGGACCTGCAAGGATTTACCGCCCTGCTGGACGGGGCAGGACCGGACAAATTTCTTTCCTCAGTGTTTTATAGTTTTCAGAATAGGTCTTTTACCTCTTTGGTTATGTTTATTCCTAGATATTTTATTGTTTTTGCTGCAGTTGTAAGGGGGATTGCTTTCTTAAGTTTTCTTTCTCCCGCTTTATTATTAGTGTATAAGAATGCAACAGATTTCTTCACATTTATTTTGCATCCTGTGATTTTACTGAATTCATTTACCAGTTCTAGAGGATTTTTTTTTGTAGTGGATTATTTAAATTTTTCTATATATATATCATGTCATCTGCAAATAGTGAGAGTTTTAATTCTTCCTTACCAATTTCCATGCCTTTTATTTATTTTTGTCGTTTGACTTCTGTGGCTACGATTTCCAGTATTCTGTTGAATAAAAATGGTGAAAGTGAACATCCTTTTCATATTCCTGAACATAGGGGGAAAAGCTCGCAGGTTTTCACCATTGAGTATGAAGTTGAATGTGAGTTTTTCATATAAGACTTTTATTATGTTGAGGTATATTTCTTCTAACCCTACCCTGTCGAGAGTTTTTATCATGAATGGATGTTGTACTTTTTCAAAAGCTTTTTTTTTTTTTGCATTTATTGAAATGATCATATGGTTTTTATCCTTTCTCTTGGTGATGTAATGTATCACGCTGATTGTTTTGTGTTGATTGCTTTGTGACTACTGAACCACTGTCGCATCCCACTTGATCGTGGTCTATGATTTCTTTAATGTATTGTTGAATTTGCTTTGCCAATTTTTTTTGAAGACACACATGAGCACACATGTACACACATGTACACACACACACATAGGGCATTTCTTGATGTTCAACCACTCTGCTTTTCATAAAGTCATTGCTTCTACTTGTTTTTAAGAGCATCACAAAATAAATATGTAGGTGCCACCTCTTCAGGTGGGTAACAATTCAAGACAGCATTCTTTAACATTTCAGAAACATAATACTGAGCATCTTTTTACAAAGAATGTGTCCCTCCTCACAATTGAAATTTAAATGAAAATTACAAATAGACCCACAGTGAAAATGCACATAATTCAATGCCTTGATTACTAGTAAGACAGGCAGGTAGTATGACAAAATTAAGTTTATGTAAGGACCAGAATTGTCATTTGTGAGAGACTATGGGCAGTCAAAAAATAAAACAATGTATGTTTCCCTGTATTCTAGTGTTTCCTTTGGACTTCTGCAAAAAGAGCTCTCCCTTTTGTGTTGTCTCTTTTCATTTCTTTTCTCAGACTTTTTCTCCACACAGCCAAATAATTTTAATAATGAAACCATGCAAAGAAAGTTAGAAGTAAAAAAAATAGCTAATGTTTTTAAATAAAAAAATAAGATATGTTCTATTTTGTTTTATTTTTCAATAAAGCTCATTAAATACCTTCCCAAGATATCCTACAGTTTGTACAGAAATAACAGGACCATGTCTACCTGAAACATCTTTAAGGAAGCATAAATCAGAAGTCACAATTCCATATTTTACAAAATGAACATACCTATGTGCCCACTATTCATATATATAAATAAAATATTACCCACTTCACAAAAGCCCCCTATTTCTCATACAATTTCCTCTTCCTTAGAATTAACAGCTGTAATGAGCTCTACCTCCATACATAAGTATTTTCTGTTTTTGACTTTATATAAATGAAATAATGAAATGTGTATTATTGTCCAATAACTCTTGCTCATTATTCCATTTGTGATATATCTATGTTTGTTGCATGTGTAAGTAATATGTTCATTGTCATTGCTCTATAGTATTCAATTTTATGAATATGTCAGAATTTATTAATTTTACTGTTGATGGACATTTAAATTTTTTAATGTTTTTTATTTTATTTTTGAGAGAGAGAGAGAAAGTGCATGAGTGGGGGAGGAGCAGAGAGAGAGAAGTAGATACAGGATCCGAAGCAGGCTCTAGGCTCTGAGCTGTCAGCACAGAGTGTCTCCTGGGACTTGAAGTCACAAACCATGAGATCATGACGTGAGCTGATGTTGGCGCTCAACCCACTGAGACACCTATGTGCACCACTGTTGATGGATATTTCACATGTGCCTAGTTTTTTTTTTTTTATGAATGGTGTTGTCATGAATATTTAAAATGTCTCTTGGTGAACATATATACTGTTTGTTGGGTGTATATTCAAGAGTGAAATTTCTCAGTCATAGTGCAATCTCATGCTTGTCTTTAGTAGATATTGCCTTTGGAGACAATTTTGAATGGTTTTTGATAGATTTGGGGAAAATATTTGAGTCTGATAAATGGCATGAAAATCCTTCAGCAAGAGAGCCACAACCATTCTCTGAGATTCAAAAAGCATAAATAGAATAGTGAATGTGATTCACATTGATTCACTCACTAATTCAACAAGCTTATGATAAACAACTTAACATGTCAAGCATGTGCCAAGCATTGGCAGTACAACATTGAGGAAAGCATTCTCTGATCTCCTCAAGTAACTTTACAATTCAATTAAAATCATTTATATTTAGCTAAATTATAGAAGAACATCTGTGTGACATTGTGTTATGGAGTAAATTTCCCCTCCCTCAAATTTATAAGTTGAAGTCCTAACCCTCAGATCCTCAGAACATGACTGTCTTTAAAGATAAGGTCTCATAGCCTCCAGAGCTGTGAGAAAATCAATTTCTGTTGTTTAATCCACTCATTCTGTGGCATTGTGGTAGCCCTCACAAACTAATATACCTCAGGTTAGGTAAATAGTTTTTGGATATGACAGCAAGATCATGAGCAAAAAGAAAAAGACATCAGGAACTTTGCAAAAGAGAGTTAAGGGAATGTAAAGCAAGCCACAGAATTGGAAAATTCATTTGAAAACTGTATTTCTGATAAAGCAATTCTATTAAGAATATATAAAGATAAATTATCCAAATTTCACAATAAACAAATTAAAAACCCAATAAAGAAATAGGCAAGAAAATTGAAAGGGTACTTCACCAAAGATACATAGATAACATGAAAGTATGTAAAAAGAGGTTTGAATATTTTGTCATTATGGAAAAGCAAATTAAAAGCACACTTATTAGAATGGCTAACATTAAAGACTGATCATACTAAATATTGGTGAGAATGTGCAGGAACTGAAATTTTCATTGCAAAAACTGTGTAAAAATTGCATTGTGAAAATGCAGAACAGGGCAACCAGGTTGGGAAAGTTTGTCAGTATTCTTGTAAACATACCTTAACCACACAACTGAACAATTCTTCTCCTGAGCTTCTATCCAAATGAAATGAAACCTGTGTCCAAAATAAAGCCTGTATGATAATGGTTACAGCAACTTTATTCATATTTACCCACAACTGGAAACAACTCAAATGTCCCTAACCAGAAGAATGGATTAAAAGACTGTAGTACATGCATTCCATGGAACACTACTCAACAATAAATAAGAATGATACCTGAAATAACATAGATGAATTTCAAATCCATTATCTAAGTAATACATACATTCTGTGTGATTCCATTTCTACGTTATTCTAGAAAAAACAAAATAAGAAGAATGTAGAATAGATCACTGGTTTGTTAGGAGATGAAAGTTTGACAACAAAAGTGACAAATAAGGGATCTTGGAAGAAAAAAGGAGGAAGTGGAAATAGAACTATTCTGTATCTTGACAGTAATGGTAGTAGTTAGGCAACCCAGTATAACTGTCAAAATCCTAGAACATCAAACAAAAGCAGTGAATTTTACTGTATATACACAAAATTAATGAATTATTAAAAGTGATTGACTCATGTCCACACACAGTTGAGTACCATCTTTCCTCCTGAAGAGAAATTATTTGCCTAGTTTTCTGAAAGTAGACACAAGTTCAAGGAGTAAGTCACCATGGTGTATATGGATAAATGGAAATAATGTGTGATTGCTGAGTAGTGACACTGAAGAAGTAGACAAGAATGAAGTTATAGAGGATCTTGTATGCTCTGCAAAAGGATTTTGACTTTGTACTGTAAGGAATGGGAACTGCTGAATGATTTTGAGAAAGAGAATTGATATGGTCAGCTTTACATTTTAGACAAACAAGTCTGGCTGTGATAAGGAGAAAGGATTTGACATGTAGGATGGTTGCAAGCAGGAAGATCACTTAGAAAGTGTTTGCAATAGTTCAAGTGAGATATAGAAAAAATCCTGAGCTTAAGCAGTTGTAATAAGAATATAAAGTAAGGGAAAGTTTTCTGAACCCTGTAAAGTGTGACTACATAGGCTCAAGAGAGATTGGAGGAAATTAATGATCTCAGAAAAGGAATTTTTAACTTTGGAAAGCATGATAGTAGCTTTTCAGTATCTTGTTTCAGTCATAAGAGAGAGAATTACTACTGGGGCGCCTGGGTGACTCTGTCGGTTAAGAGTCTAATTTCAGCTCAGGTCATGATCTCATGGTTCATGAATTTGAGCCCTGCATTGGTCCCTGTGCTGACAGCTCAGAGCCTGGAGCCTTCTTCAGATTCTGTGTCTCCCTCCCTCTTTCTCTGCCCTACCCCCCATTCATACTCTGTCTCAAAAAATAAAATAAAACATTTAATTTTTTTTTAAGAGAGAGAAAATTACTACTTCTTGGTCCTATTCTACTTTCTAGGATATGAACACACATGAATCCCAGAAAATTTTTTTTCAATTAACATGGCCTCACATTTTCCTCAGATGTTTTAATGAAATTCAAATGGCTATCAAATAACAGTGATTGAATGCCCAAAATAGGATGACCATATATCTTATTTTGCTAAGAGATAGTCTCTGTTTACTCTTGATCTCCTATAATGATTATTATAGTATAATAATAATAACATCTTTCATTCTCAGAAACATCCAAGTTTGAATGGTAAATTTATGGTCACCTTAACCTATAGTTGCTTCTTTAGGGGGGAAAAGGAACATAAAAATGGAATGAATTCACATTTTGAATATAAATTTGAAAAGATTTATTCATCTACAAAAGCCTACAGGAAAGTAAAACAGAATGCAAAGTTGTGTAAAATGAATATAAAGGTAATAATTTATTTACATATAAATATACCCCCAATTAATTGCCTTTATCCTCAACTATTTATTAAGTTCTTCCCATTTACTTTTTCTACATTTGTACTAAATTTTGAGTAAAAGTTAAAGCTTTACTATCCCTTGGTACTTAAAATTTGAACAGTGTCCCAGGGCCTTAAAGGGAGTTTGAAGGTTGTGACTGGTTGTTAGGTCCCTGACAGTTCTCCTTTCAAAGAGTCATCCTTCATTCTGTCTTCTATAATCCTGTGAGAAGTCAAAGCAAGCTTTCTCAGTAGGTTTCTTTGTTAAATATCAAGAACTTGGTACTAAATCATCACCTTACTCACGCTAGGTCCGCATAAGGCAGACAAAAGAGAACTAAGTATAACAACTTTGTTTTGTGGTACAGTGTTCTGTCACATCAAACCCTGTTTTCACACTCTGACCATAATGATAGGATATAATTCTGGCCTTGCAATTTAATATAAACGTGACAGACAAATAGAGCACTGAGGCAAAGATTAGAAAAAAAAATAAAATCATATTTTATTATTTCTACTCATCTTACATAAAGTACTTCAGGCAATGAAATAAATAAGCAGTTGTAATGCTTATTAGGGGATCAAATAAGGAGTAGCCATTATTTTGTTGTTGTTTATTTTTTTTGCTTGATCTTTAGTTTTAAAATAAAGAGTCCTACAAACTTCTCACAGATTCAACAGCTTGAATAAGATACTAATTCAAAGATTAATACTTTACTCTTTTATCTCCGTAATAGTCCGATGCCTTCAAACTTTCTAAAACAAAATTGAATTTGAATAAGAATAGCACTCTTGAGGTCTGTACATTGCAGTTCTCAAAAGGTTCCTTCTCTATATTCCATATTCTCTATATTCTCTATATGAAAGATAATTTAGACCCAATTCTAAACAAAAGATATAACATGCATATAAAAATATTCTTTTTAGAGGAACTGATATGTCTTCAATTCCATTAAATCTAAAAGATATGTACAAACACTGGACTCATAGAAGATATTTTGACATGATCAGGATGGATTTTTTGCAAAGAAATAAAGAAAAGGGATCCCTTCAGCTTCCTTTATCCCTGAGAAGGCTCAGAATAGGTATTAAATCAGTTACCCCCATCATCTGCTTCATTGTTTGTTATGTTACACTGTAATTTATCTATTTTTGTGTTTATCTCCCTACTAGGACTCCATGAACTGCTTGAGGCTAGGAGTTGTTCTCCATTCATCTTTATTTCTCTGGCACCTAGTATAACTTAGCCAATGTGAGTTCATTCCTTGGTGAGTCAGAAACTGAACCATGTTGAGTTGTTGCACACACACACAAAAAGTTTATTTGCAGCGAATAAGGAGATCACGGGAAATAGCTTCCAAAGCTGTGACTTTTCAACCAAGTGTAGATGGATTCTTTCTATTTAGGGTTAGAATGAATATTTAAATAAGGAATCCTAGTCATCATATGTAAAGTTGGGCATAAAGTCATGCATGTCCCTTAAGGAAACATACCTATACACATTTTTCATCACAGCAGTGAGGTAAGATACCATACATACTATCCTGGAGCTTGAATCCTTTTAAATGTTATTGATGTTCAGGGCATGTGGATGGCTCAGTCAGATGAGCATCTGACTTGATTTCTGCTCCGGTCATGATCCCATGGTTATGGGATTGAGCCTGTGCCATGAATGACTCCACACTAAGCATAGAGTCCGCTTAAGATTCTTTCTCTCTGCCTTTCTCTTTCTCTCTCTCTCTCTCTGTTTCTCTCTCCCCCAGCTCATCTTTCCCAGTTACACCTTCTCTCTCTAAAAATCATTGAGGGGAGCCTGGGTGGCTCAGTCAGTTAAGCGTCCGACTTCAGCTCAGGTCATGACCTCACAGCTTGTGGATTCGAACCCCCATGTCAGGCTCTGTGCTGACAGCTCAGAGCCTGGAGCCTGTTTCTGATTCTGTGTCTCCCTCTCTCTCTGCCCCTCCCCCATTCATGCTCTGTTTCTCTCTGTCTCAATAATAAATAAACATAACAAAAAATTTAAATATGAAAGAAAAAGAAAATTTAAAAATAAAAAAATAAACATTATTAATATGTGTGATTGATAAAGTGTGCATATGATGTGTGTTGGATATAGAAGAGAGAAGGAAAAGGAAAGAGGGGCATGTGGGGAACAGGATGAGGTCCACCAGCAACTGAGTGAAGCTCCAAATCCAACTTCCTATTATAGTGCACTTCCTTCAGACAATAGTCTTGGCAACTATTTATGACACAGGGTCTCCCAGTGGGCTTAATTTTGGCCAGCAGGAAAATGTTACATGATAACCTCAGAAGTAGCAAATTAATATTAACTATTATTGTCTCTTTGACCTGACAATATACATTTTTTCTAGACATTAAAGTTTTCCAATGAAGTAGTTTGCCTTGAAGTGTTGTTTGCCTTGAAGTGTTACGAGGTCTTTGAGTAACTTAGAAATGTTCACATGGTGGGCTCCTGGGTGGCTCAGTTGCTTGGGGCTTCTGACTTTGGCTCAGGTCATGATCTCATGGTCAGGGAGTTTGAGCCCCACATCAGGCTCTATGCTAACAGCTCAGCCTGGAGCCTGCCTCAGATTCTGTGTCTCCCTCTCTCTCTGCTCCTCCCTGGATCTCTTTCTCTCTCTCTTTTTTTTGTTTTAACTCTCTCTCTCTCTCTCTCTCTCTCTCTCTCTCTCTCTCTCTCTCTTTCAGAAATTAATAAACATTAAAAAATGTCCACATGGAAGTTAGATGAAAATCTATATAAATATTGCAGAACCAATTCTCACAAGCTGATCCTCTAGCACTTTGCTTCTCAAAGTCTGATTAACAGACTTCTTGGGATCTACCCCTGACTTATTGAATCAGGATTTGCATTTTAATAAGACCCTCAGGCAATTCATATGGAAATTAAAGTTTGAGAAGACTTTGCTCTAGATCACCTCTAAAGTCACAGATAATCTAGAAATCTGTGCCTCTTCATGACTTGATGAAGACCTATAAATCATGTTTATAATATTTTGCAAGAAATAAAATGTCAGAATGGAATGTCTCTGTGTGAAACTTCAGATACAAGCTACAAAATAATCTCAACAAACTTAATGATGGGTGAAAATCATCAAGATGAAATTCAAAGGCCAAAGTATAATATATCTGTTTAGACAAATTCTTAAAACAAGAAAATCAGGCAAATCTACAGGACTAAGACCTAAAAGCATCTAGGTGACTGACACAAAAGCAAATTATTCTTTATCCTTCTGTCCTAGATTCTGAGCTCTATTCATGTGCTCATGGGTTTATTTTACTTTGTGACTTGTCTAAGGTCACTGCAAAAATATAGAATAATTTCGCAAACTAGACTGTGTAGTTAGACCCTTAATTACAACATCTGCTTATTTTGGGTTCTTCCCATCTCCCACTGAGCCTAGAACAAATCTCTTTAAAAAGTGGGTGTCCAATCAATGCTATTGACTGATATTAATTATTAATAAAATTGAAAAAGTGCCTTTGCTTCTATACCTTTCTAGTGACTACAAAATCTAAATAGCACAACAAAAACAAATCCATAATATAAGTAATTTATGTTGATAAATAGTATATATAGTATGAATTATAACAAATAAATCAGCAACTCATATATTGCTGCAATTTCTAAATAATATCCTGAAAATAGTATTTTCAGTTTAAACCTTATACTATAAACTATAAATGTTTCTTCAAAAAGATTAATTCCACTGACCACTTCTCAGAACCACTGTGTTTCTCCCTGATCTCTGTTAGGTAGAATAGAGTTGGCAAACTTTTATAAAGAGTCAGACAGTAAGTATTCTTTAGCCTTTGTACATCATATAGTCTCTGTCATAACTGCTTAAAAGCACCCATAAAAAGTAAGTAAACAAATGAAATAATGAGTGTGACTTTGTTTCATTAAAACTTTATCTCCCAAAACAGGCAAGGCATAGTTTGCTAACTCTAAGGTAGAAGACACTGTATCACAAGGAGCCTCTCGCAGTTGCTCCAAGTCAAGATTGCTTCATTTCACATGGATTTGCCCTCTTTTCAACTCAGGAACCCACATGGATCTTCTTTCTTGCATATAAGCCATTGAGTACAATTCAGACATATATGTTTTAAAAAAATGTTGAAAGTAATGTTGGAAGTTTGACCAATATGTCCTTTACCCCATTTTTCTTCTTTCCTCCTCTGTCCTTGTGTTATAGATATGATAAGCTACATCATATTCTGCTTATCTTTGTCACTCTGATTCTGGAGGAAAACACATACAGGAAATACTTTGGTTCTAATAATGGAGATGGACAAGCCCATGAAACAAGGCTGAGCTTGGTTGCCTAAAGAAATCTAGATTGAGAGTATGGAGACATTTTGCTTTTCATCCTCTACCAGTCATGTCAAAGGGGTGACCAATCAAAGAAGACAGTCTGTCCTCTCAGGAAGGTCTAATTAATTTCTTTTAAATTTGTTTAGTCTCAAATCCATGATAGTCCTTCCAATGATACTACCTCCCACACTATCTTATTTAACCAATTTGAAGATTAGGGCTTGGTAGACAATTACAAATGAGTTTCATGTGGTTTAATAGAAAACATGTTCCGGCAGCTTTGAGCAGTAGCACAATGAGTTACAATGTCAGATAAAGGGATCTGGAGAATGAATCCTATTTTGAATTCAAGCTCATATCAGAAAGGCCTTAAATATTCTATTTGAATTCTCAAATTGAGATTTACCAGAAACCAAGAAAGTCTTCATCAATGTAGCATTTCTGCAAATTTAATCCACAGGTTCAGTGTCTTTGACCCTTGTGGTGCTTGAGATTGCTTCCCTCTTCCCAGATCACCATGCAATAAAAAGAAGCTAATCAATGAAGAGAGACCTACATGGCATTTGAAAAGATACCTATGGGGAACTGTAAAACCATTTTATTTCATGGTTGGGTATATCTAAGATTTTTCTAATATTTTCTTTTTTTCTTTTCTTTTCTTTCTTTCTTTTCTTTTTTTTTTTGGTGCCGAAACCTGGGAACTTTTCCAATATTTTCAACTCAGAATTTTTACACTGCTTAAAACAAAACAAGGAAGGAAAGAACTCTTTATTTTAATTTCTGAAATTTGTTAGAATCACTTATTTTGGCTTTGCTCCTGAAGAGGTTTGATGGATAATCCAGCTGTTATAATTTTGAAGTAAGCATAAATGTGACTTGGAAGCATATTCATCTTACTGTATGCCTGCTAGCAAGACATAGTGGTAAAATCCTCAGCAGAGGCACCAATTGCTGTAATCTTAATGAACTGGAGCCTGAAAACCATCAAGAAATAGCCACAGCATCTGCAATACAGAGAGCAGGAAAGGGAGAAAACAATGATAAACAGGGAAAATGTTAATATTCAGTTTATTCTTTGCAACACATGCATCAAATATCCCCCAGCTTCTCTTTAAACATACAAATGAATATGGACTACTTCCCCTTTCACCAAAATTGAGTGTTGAAGAGAAGCTTCAATCTTATTCACTAATTCAGCTGTTCTTTTAAATTGAAATTTTTAAACATATCAGCACACAAACCAATCTATATGCAGAGAAATTCTTGGAACAGCATGCAAATGGTTTGGGATTACATTGTAGGTATCACACAAGTGAGTTTTTACAGTACAAAAGAATGAATTCCTTATTGTGATACTTGAGTTTACAATACCAAACAATTTCAGCTCAACTTTAAATTCTTCCCTCCAACTGCTGTAGCTTTCTTAATAGGAGTATAACACCCTCCTTAGCTTCTGGTTTCTTTTACCAAATAATAATTTCTCATCTTTACTAAATAATTATCAATCAATATTTTCTTTCAGTAAGTGATTCAACAAATACCTATTGAGTAACTCTTAGGTGTCTACTACTATCTTAAACACTGGGAATAGAGACATAAATATGGCATAAACCTAAAAATTACATTTGTAATATGTATGAAAGACATATATAGAAATTAGTAATATAAAAAAAAAGAGAAAGGGAAACACATCCCTAATTTGAGATTTTTATTTCAATCCAACAAATCTCCTTTGCTTCACTGTATAATACATCGACTTTATTTTTATTTTATTTATGTGTGTCTCTGAGAAATCCCTTTCATTGGTCACCTTTCTTGGGGAAAAAAATAATTAATAACTGGGCCTACCATTGTATGTAGGGCACTGACAACCAGGATGGAGCAGATAGGATTATGGATATTCCCTGATGGAACCTGTTAACAGTGATGTGTGAAGATGGTAGAAGATCAGTCCTGAGATTTGCACTGTCATATTTATTTGTGCACAGTGAGGATTTTAGATGTTATTTACACCCCAGCTCAGTTACCCATGTTTTTCTGATAAGTAGAGCCAATAAGAGGAAAAGGAGATAGGAAAAAGAAAATGTCTTTAAATATCAAGGGTTTTTTGTGGTCTAAGAAGGATTAATGTATAACCAGTATGCACTGGTTAGGCAGCTGTTTTGATTGCTCACTATTTTATTATTACTCTGGGTGCAGGAACCAAATTTATTAAGTGCACAGAGAATTGGAAAGAATGTGGTATACGCATACAATAAAATATCATTCACCTTTATAAAGAAGAAAATCCTGTCTTATGTGGCAACATGGATGAACCTGAAGGATATTATGCTAAGTGAAATAAGCCAGACATAGAAGAATAAATACCACGTTTATATGAGTTATCTGAAAAAGCCAAACTCATAGAAACAGAATAGAATGATGATTTCCAAGAACTAAGGGTGTTGCTGGGTGGATTGGGGAGATCCCTGGGCCTTGAGGTCTCTGCCAAGCCCATTCCTGGGATGTCAGTGGAGGCTTAGTCTCATTGCAAGAAAGAATTCAAGGATAGACCAGACAGAGCAGTTGAGCAATATGATTGAGCAATGTAATTAATGTGAAAACGAGATGTGAGAGTGGGTGAGCTCAAGGGATAGCTGCACCTGGGGTTTGGGTCTCTATCTTTTATTGACAATTGTTAACTAGGGGGTAGGATATTTATTATTTGGAGAGGTGATTTTTTTAGGAGCAGACTTTAACACATTTTCTTCTTTGCTTGGTCAGTCTCTGGCTTTCTTTGTCTTGGGCCTGTCTGGTTTGATCCAGCTTTTTGTGGCTTTATTTTTGGAGTGCTGCTAGGACAGGTCTCTAACTTTCCTGATAGCAGGTTTTGACTCCCTCTTTGTTGGTCTCTAGGCATCCAGTTAAAGCCTAACTAATTTCCTACTCTAACAGAGGGAGGGGGAAATGGGAGATACTGTTCAATGGCTATGAAGTTTAAGTTACGCAAGATAAATAAGTTCTAGAAATCTGTGGTACAACATCATGCTTATAGTTAACAGTACTATATTATACACTTCAAACTTTGTTAGGAGGCTAGATCTCATGTTGTTTTCATACCACAATATAAATGGAAATAAAATTAAATAAAATATTTAAGAACTGCCAAAAAAGAGAATTTGGGTTTTTGAAACTATGTCACCTTTGAGACTCAATTAGTGAAGAGGTGCCTTTAGAGATGAGTCTTTAAGGATAAACAGGAGTTAGGCTTGCAAAGGTGACTGGGAACTGTAAGGACGCAGGTCTGAACCAATCTGACTCCATGACAGGCTTCAAGTTTCCCCTCTGACCTTGAAGGCCTAAGTGTCTGTTTCTCAGAATCATTAGACAATAAAAGGGCACAGAGTGCTCAACCAGGGATCACCCTAGTAACACCCAATCAGAAGCGGCCAGCTAAAATGCTTAACACTCCTAAGGGTAGGCCTAGAGATAGAAGCTATAGATAATCACTTATTGCTTAAGGCTAGTTACACCCTAAGTCCACTCTGTAATTCGTTAATACTCTAAATGTCGTGATTGGCTCCCACCAAAAGTACCGAACACTCTAAACAATGTGTATGGTTAAAGTTACTGCCAATGATGTTATGCGATAAGGATTGGATCACTATACCTGTGTCATAATTTCCTGTAACTCCCCCTTGCCAAAACCCATAAAAGCCCTACCCTGCCTTTGTTCAGGGCTCTCAGCATGGATCCACTGCATTGGTGAAGTCTGTGAGCCTGAGCTTATAAGCCCATAATAATAAATGCCCTTTGCTTTTGCATGCATGACTCATTGTCGACGACGGTCTCTGATTTTTGGGGATGATATTGAAATCTGGGCATAACAGGAACATCCCAGGCAGACAGAACACACTCATAAGAAAATTGTGGTACAAGTAAGTGAAAGTACAAATATATTATTGTGGATGAAGAGGAGGGGTAGACCAGAAATATACACAGGGTGCAAATTATAGCTAGTCTTGTATAGCACGTTATGGAATTGGAACTTTATTCTAAGAACCATGGGGAGCCATTTAAGGGCTTAAACAAAGCAAGTTGGGAAGTGGGGGTCAGTCATGTGATCAAATTTGCATTTGAAAAGGTTACTCATGCTTCAGTGTGGACAATGGGTTGGATTGAGCAAAGGTGGAAAGTGAAGATAATTTGGATTGCCTGAGGGTTGCAGGTTTGCTAGACTGATACAATAAAAGTACAGATTGCATGACTTTGAAGAGGCCAGTAAGGGGGTAATTAGACTGAAGGAAATTGGAGTTGTTAAAGTAAGGAATGTCTCACTACAGTAGAGATTAGTTGTAATGAGATTGGGGATGGAGTGAGTTGGAAAACTTGGAGGTTGTAACCAGAAAATGGGTTCCTGGAGTGTGAGATTTCCTAGTAGTTCAAAGTAATTGTGCCATGTGATTTATAATAAATAAATATTTTGGCCTTCAGTCCATGTCAAACCCTTGGAATTTCGTAAACAAGAAGAGCAGTGAGAATACTGCTTTTGTTTTAATATTTGGTCATTTTTCCTCAGTTTCTGAAATCCAATTCAGAGCCAAAAAGGCTAAAATGGATGTCTTGTTATTCATAATAAGCCCCTTACAACTACTGCAGTGTTTATGTTAATAGGGTGACTTTTGGAAACCCCCTAAAAATTAGGTAAACAACCTGTTGCCAGGATAAACAAGGATTTGAGGGTTGAAACTATACATTCCCTGCCACCACCACCCCTGCCCCCAGTTTCTGATGAGAGAAAGACTTCAGTTAAATCAATCACCAACGGCCAATGAGTTAATCAATCATGCCTCTCTAATGAAGCTTCCATAAAAACCAAAAATGATTGGGTTCTGAGAGCTTCCAAGTTGGTGAATCAGAAAGCAACCACTTGCACAATGCTAGTCTAGCCAGTCAGTCGGTAGCTCAGATAACAATCTGGACTTGAGATTGTCATCTGAAGTTGGAGGCAGTCTTGTGAGACTGAGCCCTTAACCTGTGGTATCTTGTGCTATTTCCAAGTAGATAATGTCAGATTTGAATTATGAGACACACAGAGGGTGTCCAAGAACTGCTTGTTGTGGGGGAAAATGTCCACACATTGGAATTGGGTACTGAATTGCAGTGTAATGAAAACATTTACAATATAGCCATGGAAGTTGAATGCAGAAGTAGAAGTAGACAAAGAAAGAACAAGGGTGTAAGACATTCAAAATTTGTATTGTCTATCAAAATCACCTGTGGTTTTAGAAGTTATAGAATCTAGGGCCCCCATTCTGAGAGATTCTGATATATTAGGTGGAACTCAGGCATGTGCATTTTTAAACAACTTTCATGGATGTTTCTAATGTGCAGGCTGAGTTGGGAACTCTTGAACTGAAGTTGGGTGGGTTATCCATACAAAACCCTGAATCTAGATGACAGCAAATTTGGTCAGGATGGAAAGCAAGGTCTTCACTGAATGGAGATAGTGAGTCCTATAGTCAGGATGTAAAGGCCAGAAAAAGGAAATGATTTGGCATAACCAGAAGGAAAGAATTTGAAAGAAGCAGGATTTTCTGGGGGGGCACCTGGGTGGCTCAGTCAGTTAAGCGTCCGACTTCGGCTCAGGTCATGATCTCACAGTTCATGGGTTCAAGCCCCGCATTGGGCTCTGTGCTGACAGCTTAGAGCCCGGAGCCTGCTTCTGATTCTGTACTTCCCTCTCTCTCTTTGACCCTCCCCTGCTCACGCTGTCTCTCTCCGTCTCTCAAAAATAAATAAAAACATTGAAAGAAGCAAGCTTTTTAAAAATAAAGGATGAAGGATTTAGCTCTACCTCAAAGAGTGAAGGATGAAGATATAAATCTCACCTCCCAACAATGACTTGCTTTAAACTGGTTCACACAGGACACAGCTATTTGCTCATCCTCAGTTTATCATCGCATTTCCAAATTTCAACTTCACTTTACTCTGTGAAGAAATGGCTTCGGGTATGTCCTCGTATTCTAAAGCGATACTTTGCACTCTTTGGAGCTCATTGATATTTTTATCTATTTAATTTAGTTTTAGATGACCACAGACTGTTGGGGAGGAAAAGTGAATACAGCAGTCTTGAATCTGGAGATTTTTTAAATGAATTATTTTCTATAAGAATCAGTACCCACTTCACTTAGCTGGTTTTCAAGGTGTTTGTATGAAATATAATCAGGATGTGGAGTTATTAGGTAACGTAGATTAGGTAATTTTCAGAAAAATGGAATTCTATAGAACACATTATGGAGAAATTAGACTGAAAGAAAACTCCAAGTGACTATTGATAGGAGTAGCAGCAGTAGCAAGAGAAGGAGGAGTAGTAATGAAGCCTTACAAATAAATGCAAAGCATCAAGTCTTGTTCATCTAGTATATTTCAGTTTTTTATTTTAAATTATTTTCATTATAAAAAATGCAAACTTCATGTAAAATTACTGACTGATTGAGAGGTATCTAGAATAAAAGTAACACCATCTCAACAGCCATCTCCTAGTTTGCATCTCTCTCCAGAACACTTCCTATGCATTAATAAAGTGTATACATATATACAAATGTATTTTGCATTTTTCTGTTAGTTATATATCACAAATATACTTCTTTGCCAATAAATAAAAATCAACCTCTTTATTTTTAGCATCTGTATAGCATTTCACAGTATGGATCAACAATATGTTTTAAATTTTATTTTATTTTTAATTTTTAAAAATTTTATAACATTTATTTATTTTTGAGAGACAGAGAGACAGAGTGTGAGCAGGGGAGGGCAGAGAGAGAGGGAGACAGAATGCAAAGGAGGCTCCAGGCTCTGAGCTGTCAGCCCAGAGCCCAACAAGAGGCTCAAACTCACGAACCATGGGATCATGAACTGAGCCGAAGTCAGCTACTCAACTGGCTGAGCCATCCAGGTGCCCCAACAATATGTTTTTAAACATAGGTCCCTTTATTTGGATGTTCGCTTCAAACTTCTATCTTTTATCAAAATAATACTTCCATAAACTTCCTCATACACATAGTTTCTGTGCATGTATTAATATTTCTGTAGCATATATTCCTAAAAGGAGATGTGCTAGATCAAAAGGCATGCATATTTAAAATGTTGATAAGCTATTGCTTGAGTGTCCTACAAAAAATTATGTTTCAACAAATATATAGTGCCCATTTCTCCACCCTCTTGCCACATGTGTATATCATCAATCTTTTTCTATTTTTTTAATTTTAATTCCAGTATAGTTAACATGCAGTTTCAGTTATATAATATAAGGATTTAATATTTTTATATATTACTAACTGTTCATCATGTTAAGTGTGCTTTTAATCTCTCTTATATATTTCATGCATCTCTTTACCCATCTCCCCTCTGGTAACCATCACTTTGTTCTCCATAGTTAAACATCTGTTTTTTGGTTTGTCTCTTTTTTTCTTTGTTCATTTTTCTTTATTCTTAAATCTTACATATGAGTGAAATTGCATGGTATTTGTCATTCTCTGGCTGAATTGTTTCACTTAGCATTATACTCCCTAGATCCATCCATGTTGTTGCAAATGGCAAGATATAGTTCTTTTTATGGTTGAATAATTTTCCATTCTGTATATATACCACATATTCTTTATCCATTCGTCTATCAATGGACACTACTTTCATAATTTTGCTATTGAAATAATATTGCAATAAACATATCCATTCAAATTAGTGGTTTCATATTTGTTAGGTAAATACCCAATGGTAGAATTCCTGGATCCTATGGTAATTCTATACTTAATTTTTTGAGGAACTTCCATACTGATTTCCACAGTGACTGCACCAGTTTGCATTTCCACCAATAGTGCACGTGGGTTCATTTCTCTCCACACTTTCATTAACACTTGTTTCTTATGTTTTTCATCTTAGTCATTCTGACAGGTATAAGGTTAGGGTTAGGGGCAGTCAATGTGGTTTTGATTTCCATTTCTCTGATTAATAATGTTGAGAATCTTTTCATGTGTCTGTTGGCCATCTGTATGTTTTCTTTGGAGATGTCCATCCATGTCATGGATGCTATTCTTTCTTCAGATTTGTCCTTGGCAAATATCTTGTCACATTCAGTAGGTTGTATTTTAGATTTGTTGATTGTTTTCTTTGCTGTGCAGAAGCTTTTTGTTTTTGTATTGTCCCAATAGTTTATTTTTGCTTTTGTTTCTTTGCTTCATGAGATATAGCTAGAAAAATGTTGTTATGGCCAATGTCAGATATTCTACTGTCTGAGATCTTTTCTAGAATTTTCATGTTTACAGGGCTCACATTTAGGTTCTTAATGCATTTTGAGGGGTGTGTGTGTGTGTGTGTGTGTGTGTGTGTGTGTGTGTTTGTATAGGGTAAGAAAATGGTCCAGTTTCATTACTTTGAACGTAGCTAGCCAGTTTTCTCAACACCACTTGTTAAAGACACTTTTTACCATTATATATTCTTGCCTCTTTTTAAGAGATTAATTGACCATTTAACTATAGGTTTATTTCTGGGCTCTCCATTCTGTTCCATTGATCTATATGTCTATTTTTGTGATGGTACCATACTGTTTTGATTATTATAGCTTTATACTCTGTTTGGAAATCTGAGATCATGCTGTCTCAGGTTCTTTTTCTTCTTTTTCCAGGATTGCTTTGGCTATTCAGGGTCTTTTGTGGATCCATACAAATTTTAGGATTATTTGTTTTAGTTCTGTCAAAAATGCTGTTGGTATTTTGATAGGGATTGCCTTCAATCTGTAGATTTCTTTGGTAGTATGAACATTTCCACATTATTGGTTCTTCCAATCCATGAACATAGAATATTTTTCCATTTGTTTGTCTTCAATTATAGCTTTCAGAGCATACTCTGAAATCTACTGTGTAATCACCTCATTGATTAGGTTTATTCCTAGGTATTTTATTCTTTTTGGTGCAATTGTAAATGGAATTGTTTTCTTAATTTCTCTTTCTGCTGCTTTATTATTAGTGTATAGAAATTCAACGGATTTCTATGTATTGAATTTGTATCCTGTAGCTTTTATGAACTCATTTAGCGGTACTAGTAGTTTTTTTGGTGTAGTCTTTCAGGTTTTCTATATATAGTATCATGTCATCTTAAAATACCAAATTATTACTTCTTATTTACCAGTGTGGTGAACTTTTATTACTTTTACTGATTGATGTGGCTAGGACTTCAATTATTGTGTTGAATAAAAGTAGTGAGAATGCATAATGTATCTCCTTCTCTTGTTCCTGATCTTAGGGGAAAAGCTACCAGGTTTTCACCACTGAGTAGGATGCTAGCTGTGAGATTTTCATCTACGGCCTTCATAATATTGAGATATGTTCCCTCTAAACCTACTTTGTTGAGGGTTTTTTTTTTAATGAATGGATATAGTACTTTGTCAAATGCTTTTTCTGCACCAGTTAAAATGATCATATGGCTTTTATCCTTTCTCTTTTTGAAGTGATGTATCACATTGATTAATTTGGGAATATTGAACCACAATTGCATCACAGGAATAAATCTTACTTGATGAGGGTGAAAGATTTTTTTAATGCATTGCTGGATTTGCTTTGCTAATATTTTGTTGAGGATTTTTGCATCTATGTTCATCAGAGGTATCAGCCTACAATCTCTTTTTTGGTAGTGTCTTTATATGGCTTTGATATCAGGGTAATGTTGAGCTTACAAAATCAATTTGGAAGGTTTTCTCTCTCTTTTCTTTTTTGGAATAGTTTGGAATAATGGGTATTAACTCTTCTTTTTATGTTTTGTAGAATGTACCTGTCTGGCAGGTTGGTCCTGAAGTTTTCTTTGATGAAACTTTTAAATTACTGATTTAATTTCATTGCTGGTAATTAATCAGTTCAATTTTTTTTATTTCTTCTTGAATCAGTTTTGAAAAGTTTTATGTCTCAACCATTTCTTCTAGGCTAACCAGTTGGTTGGCATATAATTTTTTATAATATTCTCCTTAATTGTTTGCATTTCTGTGGTATAAGTTGTTATTTCTTCTCTTTGATTTCTGATTTTTTTTAATTTGTATTCTTGCTTTCTTTCATTCCTTTTTGTATGACCCTGGCTAAAGGTTTATCAATTTTGTTGATCTTTTCAAAGTACCAGCTCCTGGTTTCACTGATCTGTTTTACTGTGGGTTTTTGTTTTTTTGTCTGTTTGTTTGTTTGTTTGTTTGTTTGTTTTTAGTTTCTATTTCATTTATTTATTACCTTATGTTTATTATTTCCTTCCATCTGGTGGTGTGGGGTTTTGTTTGCTCTTCTTTTTCTGGCTTTTGTAAAGTGGAAGATTAGATTGTTTCTTTGAGATTTTTCTTATATCTTGTGGTAAGCCTGTATTGCTAAAAAAACTTTCCTCTTAGAATCACTTTTGCTACATTCCAAAGATTTGGAAAATTGTGTTTTCATTTTCATTTTTTCCACGAATTTTTTAATTTCCTCTTTGATTTCTTGGTTGATTCATTCTTTGTTTAGTAGCACATTATTTAACCTATATGTATTTGTCTTCTTTTCAAATTTTTTTCTTGTGATTGATTGCGTATTTCATAGCATTGTGGCCAGAAAAGAGGTATGATAGGACTTAAATCTTACTGAACTTGTTGAGACTTGTTTTGTGGCTTAATATGTGATCTGTTCTGGAGTATGTTTCCTATTCGCATGAAGAAAATGTTTATTTTGATGTTTTCAAATGGAATGTTCTGAATACACGTGTTAAATTGGTCTGGTTAAATGTGTCATTCAAAACCATTGTTTCCTTATTGATTTTCTCTTTAGATTATCTGTCCATTGCTATAAGTGGGGTGTTAAAATCCTTTCTCTTATTGTATTACTACTGATTATTTGTTTCATATTTATTACTAGCTTCTTTATATAGAGCTTTCATGTTGTGTGCATAAATACATACAGTTGTTATATCTTCTTGTTGAATTGTTCCCTTTTGATTATGTAGTGCCTTCTTTGTCTTTTTTTAAAGTTTTTGTTTTAAAGTTTATTTTGTCTGAATTAAGCATTGTCTGGAGACAGGGCACCTGAGTGGTTCCTTTGGTTAAGTTTCTTACTTAGGCTAAGGTCATGATCTTGTTGTTCAGGAACTTGAGCCCCATGTCGGGCTCTGTGCTGACAACTCAGAGCTTGGAGCCTGCTTCAGATTCTGTGTGTCCCTCTCTCTCTGTCCCACCATCATTCATTCTCTCTCTCTCTCTCTCTCTTTTCAAAATTAAACATTAATTTTTTTAATTTTTAAATTTTGAAATAAGCATTGCCACACTAGATTTATTTTTATCTCAATTTGCATGATAAATGCCTTTTAATTCCTTTACTTTCAATCTACATGTGTTTTTAAGTCTGAAATAAGTGTCTTGATGGCAAGATATAGATGAGTCTTGCTTTTTAATGCATTCTGTCATCCTATGTCTTTTAATTGTATGTTTATTCCATTTACATTTAAAGTTGCTATTGATAGGTATATAATTATTACCATTTTGTTACTTGTTTAATCGTTGTTTTTATAGGTTTTTTTTTGTTGTTATAGTGTTGTTGTTGTTGTTCCTTTCTTCTTTTACTGTTTTCTCTCATGATTTTCTGGCTTTCTTTAGTGATATACTTGGATTTTTTTTCTCTTTATTTTTTGCATATATATTATTGGTGTTTGATTTGTGGTTACCATTAGGTTTATATATAACATCTTATGCATATTGCAGTCTATGGTCAGTTAAGTTTGATTCCATTCTTTACTCATGTCCCACCAACCTTTTAAGTATATGGTGTCATAATTTACATCCTTTTATTTTGTAAATCCATTGACTATTTGTATAAATATACTTAATTTTACCACTTTTGTGCTTCCTACTTTTCTTGCTCCTACTTATGGTCTTTACTTTCCACTCAAAAACTCTCCTTTAACATTTCTTATAGGGCTGATTTCATGGTAATGAATTGCTTTAACTTTTATTTATCTGGAAATCTCTTTATCTCTCTTTCTATGTTAAGTGATAGCCTTGCTGAATGAAGTGTTCTTAGTTTCAAGGTTTGTTGTTGTTGTTGTTATTGTTGTTGTTTTCCAGAACTTTGAATATATCATGCCATTCCCTCTGGACTGCTGTTTCTTCTGAAACTTTAGCTGACAGCCTTATGGGGTTTCTTTTATATACAACTGCTTTATTTTTGCTTTTTAAAATTATCTCCCTATCACTACATTCTCTGACTTTCTTCTCCTTCTGGGATGCCTATAATGCCAATATTATTATACTTAATGACATTGCTGAGATAATTTGTTATTTTATTCTTTCTCCTATTCAGCTTGATTGTTTTCTAATACTCAATCCCCCAAATCACTGCTCCATTCTTCTGCTTCTTCTACTCTAATTTGTATTCCATTTAATGTATTTTTAATTTCAGTTCTTGAGTTCTTCTCCTGTGATTCATTCTTTTTCAATGTTTTCTATCTCTGTTGAGGATATCACTGAGGTTTTTTACTCTTTTAACTCTCTTGCTGTGATTTTCTCCTCTTCTTTCATTGGACATATTCCTCTGTCTCCTTATTTTGTCTAACTTTCTGTGTCTGTTTCTAGGAAATTCAGCTACATTCACTGTTCTTGAAAGTAGTGGCTTTATGAAGAAGAGGTCCTGTAGTTCCCTGCAGTGCAATGTCCCCTGTTCACTGGCACTTCAGACATGTCTCCAATGTTGTTGCATGCACCCTACTAATGTGCTGAACCACTTTTGCTTCCAGTCAAATTGACTCCAATGGCTCTTTTTGACTGCTGTTGTCAGGATTTGGTCCCTATGTTGTTAGTAGGCCAGTTTTGGGCCACCTTGAACTTGAGTTGAATCAGACCAGGTGTTTGCCAGAGATGAGTCAGCACTAACCTGCAATCAATTTTTCTGTATTATATCTTGAGAAATTTTCATTGTTGGGTGAGGTCTGTAGGCAGATCAGATGTCTGCTCCCAGTCCACAGCTGGGGCCACAGTTGGACTGTGTGTATGCTTATTTTCCTCTCTCCTGGAGTGTGGGAGTAACTTTGGAGTAATGTTAGCCTTGTTGGAGCTGCTTGGACACTGCTAGGTTTGTGGCCAAAGGCATATTGAAGTGGGGAGAACTGTCAGAGAATGCAGGACTAGAGTATGTGGACTTATAAAGATTTGGACCAGTCTGTTGTGGGAGGGGGCCTGAATCCACGTTAGAAAACTGCTGCAGGGCTGAAGGGGTCAGGGTGTCTGGTGCCAGTAAGTCCATGCAGGTCTGCAGCCACCTGTGACCAAGGCCAGTTGGGTTAGATGGGGTGGAATCAAAGGAGAACATGGTGTCAGGGCCCACTGTTATCAAGTTAGGTAGTAAGTGTTGACCCTATAATCATTCTTACAGGTATTCATGTATCTATATTGGCAGGTGGGGAGAGAAATGGTGACTTCCAGCTCCTTTGCTGCTGGAGAAGTCACACAACCATCCTTGCTCCTCCAACTCATGCTCTGAGATTAGTAAAAAAAATTCCTCCTGTATACTCCAGGTATTTTTCAAAATGTTGTCTCTGTGCTGTATCTCAGAGGGGCTATTTCTTATTTCACATCACATCACATCACATCACATCACATCACATCACATCACATAGGGACTCAGTTTCCTATCCTTCTCCTGGCTCTCCCAGAGGGATCTTGCTGATTTTCAAATTTCTAGGTGTTAAGTTCCACTGAATGTAAGAGTTCATGAAGTTCAGCCCCTCTGGTTTCAAAGCCGAATGCGATGAGGATTCATCTTCTCCATGCAGGCTCCCTGTGCCTGGGGTACCTGATGTGAGCATCTGTATCACTCCCTGCACTGTGCCTGTGGCATCCTTCCCAATAGCAGACAGTCCCAGGGCTCTGTTTAGCTCTCCATCATGTCTCTGCCCTTCCTACCCTCTTCCATGTGGATTACATTTAGCTGTAGAGAGTATGTTATGGAAGTCTTTGGGTCATTCTCTGGGTTATTTACATTCAAATGTACGTTATTTTTTTGTATCCATGGGACAAGGTGACCTTAGTATCTTCTTACTCCATCATCTTCCTCAGAAGTGGAAAATATCAATCTTCTTCATTTTACAAGTTAGTTTATTCTTTTTATTTGAATTTATTTTATTTCTTTGATTTCAAATAAGACTGATAGGATCTTTTTCTATTTTATTGGCAACACATCTTTTCCTTGAATTTCTTTGACATAACATTAGCCTGTGTGGGGGAGTTGCCTTCTTAATGACTTATAGAAGTTCTTTATATATTGTGAACATGAATTCTTTGTCTATTATGTATGTTAAAAACATTTTCACAAAATCCAATGCCTTCCTTTTAATTTTGTTTAGGATGCCTTTTATAATACAGCCATGTAGTCATATCTTTCCAATGTTCCCTTTATGGTTTCTGGCTTTTATGTTCTTTATTAAGAAAGACTTTCCCACACTCAAGATTATTTTAAAGATAAATATTCTTTTACATTTTCTTTTGTATGGATGCGGGTCTGAATTCGGCTTCTCAGAATTATTAGACAATAGAAGGGCTCACCACACGTTGCCCAAGGAAGGAGGGACCACCCTTGTAACACCTAATCAGAAAAGGCCAGCTAACACCTTTAACATTTCTAAAGGCAGGCCTAGAAGGCTAGTGACGCCCTACATGAGGGTCCTGGGCCCACTCTGTAATTGGTCAATACTCTAAATGTTGTGATTGGCTCCCACTAGAAGTATCAATGTATGGTTAAACATGCTGTCAATAATATTGTATAATAATGATTGGACCCTTATACCTGTGTCACAATTTCCTGTAACTCCCCCTTCCCAAACTCATAAAGACCCTACCCCGCCTTTGTTTGAGGCTCTCAGCATGAATCCACTGCGCCAGTAAAGTCTGTGAGCCTGAGCTTAGGCTCGGCCAGCCTAAGCCCGTAATAAAACTGACCTTTGCTTTTGCATGCGTGACTCGGTCTCCCTGGTAGTCTCCGGTTTTGGGGGGCGATATTAAAATCTGTGTATAACACTTTGAATCTATTGCTGTAGTCTAGTTCTTTCATATGCAAAATCTGAAACAGAAGTTAGCCTTGTGTATATTTATTAGCGAATGCTCTTGGGACCAACACCTGTGGAATAGAGGAAATTGAAGCAGATATGGTCAGAGAAAGAAGCTGAGCTGTAATGCTGGGCCAATAACAACATCACTGCAGCTCATGGACTGCTTTGGGGCTAAAATGGCCCTACAAAATTTTGATGAATTGGGCTGAGATGGCCAGGCTTTTCTGTTTCTTTTTTTTAAATTTCTTAAAAATTACTTTTGAGAGGCAGAGAGAGACAGTGTGAGCAGAGGAGGGTCAGAGAGAGAGAGGGAGATACAGAATCTGAAGCAGGCTCCAGCCTCTGAGCTAGCTATAAGCACAGAGCACGATGCAAGGCTTGAACCCTTGAGCCGTGAGATCATGACTTGAGCTGAAGCCAGACACTTAACCAACTGAGCCACCCAGGCACCTCCAGGCCTTTCTGTTTTTGCTTTTCATCAGTTACTCAGTGTTGGCTGCCCTGGGAAGGGCTATGACCCTGGGTGAAGCAATTTTTTGATCACTCTGAGGGCCATCATCTGAACACTGTTTACTGATGGCACGCTCAGTTGTTGGGGCAGTAAGGCATATACTGAAGACATCTGGGTAGTGTTTCACAGTTCCCATCACACATATGTATGATTTGAGTCTCTAATCCATCTGTAATTTATTCTTGTATATTATATGAGGTAGACAGAGTTTCTGATTTTCCTATTCAAATAGCCAATCTTTCCAACATTTTGTTGATAGTATATTGTTGTTCATTTATTGTCTTAGGGATTTTTTTTTAAACTCAGTCAAAACACTCATTAATTTGGAATCTACTTTTTTTGGTGTTTGTGAGATACCTCAGATTCAATGTACATATTTTATTAAGTAAAAGGAAAATAAGTGTCTATTTTTAGGCTGCTATAACAAGATACCATAAACTGGGTGTTTTATAACAGAAATTTATTTCACACAGTTCTAAAGGATGGAAGTTTAAGATCAGGATGCCAATATAATTGGGTTCTGGTGAGAGCCCTATTTTGGGTTACAGACTGACCTAATTTCTTATTGTATACTTACATGCCAGAAAGAGAGCTAGTCCTCTTCCTCCTCTTATACAGATAACTAATCCCATAATGAAGCCTCCACCCTCATAACCTAATTATATCCCAATAGTCCCACCTCATAATACCATGTTAATCAGGAATAGTGTTTCAAAATGAATTTTAGGGGGGGCACAAACAAGCAGTCCATAACAATAAAAACAATAAAATATCATAAGCCTGTTATCAAATCAAGGGCTAGTGAAAAGAATTCTTTGTCATTGAAGATTTTTTTTTTATCAACAGTGTCAAAAGTTATCAAAACCAGTAGGGAACAAGTAGGAGAAACTATTTAGTAAGGAGAAAACTAAAGCCTGAGAAGTGGGAGGGTTATATTAAGAACCAAAACCTAAGTCACTTGATTTACAAATTGCTTTATTTTTGCTATACTAAGTTGGTCTTTCTAATATATTATTTTATAATATATGCAGTTGAGAATTTTCAATACTTTCATGAAAACATTATTTTCTATTCACTTATTCATTCTAGTATGTCTTATAAGATATTAAAAGATAAGAAAAAAACATTTATTTAAATATTCTCAAATATAGACTCTTTATGAAGCTCAAATGGCCTCTCCTCTCATCATCTAATTATTTGGAATTAGTATAAAAATTTTTGTCTGGCTCCACTGTCATAGAAACCACAGAGTAATTAAAAAGTAGAAGGCATACCAAAGGCAGGTGATACATCAGTGGCTTGTAAGAATAATTGTAAGTTTACTGATAAAAATCAATTTTTATCAACTCACTTATATGTATAAGATCACTATGGCACTTCCTGCTCAAGACACATAGGTGACACCTAGTACATATTTGATTTTAATAAATACTGTCTGTGGGAAACCCAGAAAGGAATGAACAGATGTTGGAACCATATGATAATAGTGTGGCAGAGTAAAAAAAAGCCTGTGCATTTATATGACACACCTGGTGTTTATGATACTTTTGCCAACTTTTATAACTATAGCATCTGGCCCTTTGCTGCTGTCCTTTAATTTTCAAATACCAGGGATCTTATATCTGTTGCAGTATAGATGTGTCCATCAGAAGAAAAATAAAAGCAGTAAACATTTTATGAATCTTGCAGAGAGATACTATGGCCTCCCCACAAGGAACTTGTATTAAAATTGCTAATGAAATTTTAAAATATGAGAAAACATTTAGATCAGCCTTTCCCAGCTTTCTTAGGAGGCATAAAGGATTCACTCAGGATTATTAGATCACCCATCTGAACTGTAAATTTACCCTATATTTTAAATTTGTAAAAAAAAAAGATACTTTATGGGAAATATTTAATATACATACAACATTCTAGGTTCTAAATTATGGCATGTATAGTCTTTTTGATTCAAGTGGTGTTGGTAAAGTGGACAGAGAATATAATTTGATGTAATTCAAGTTTGAATTTTTTTTATCTTCTCTGAGATTTAGATGATTTTCATGTGTTAAAAGATAGTAAATATAAAATGGTTCATCTAAATGTTTAGTTGTTCTAACACACAAATCATATTAATATTAGAACTCACACAAATTTGATGATAAAAATCGCTTGACACACACATGGCTTTATACTAAAGTTCTTTTTGTAACTCTAACTCTTTTGTGGTTATTGGACTAAAACTTGGTAGAAACTTCAGAGTAACAAATAACATCTGATTTCTATAGCAAGTCATGCTCCCTGAAGGCAGCCCTAATTTTGATAACTTTTTTTTTTTTTCAGAAAACACATTCCACTTGGGTTTTTGTGATGATAAGCTTGTTAGGGTTTGTCAGATGTTAAACTTATATTAAGTTTTTCATGAATTGGATGTATTTCAGCAAGGAGGAAATTCCTCATATAATAATCTGAAACCCCTAAATCAGGAATAGAAAAGAGTGGGCTAATGGCTCGTCAATTCTTTCTCACTGAGTACTAGAAATTTTCAGCACAGGGCTTTAGGAGTCTACTCCCCAACCATTTGGAGTTGGTTTATAAGGGTCAAGGGGGATGAAGCAAAGAAGAAGAGAAAACAAATTGAGGGATGCATTATCAAGTGGGCCACCACTATGAATGCCCAGTTCTGAAAACTAATTTGTCTCATGAAATAGAACTCAAGACCATTCATCTAAGCAAGAAAAGGTAAAAATACGTTATTATTAGCCTTGTTTTGTATTGGTTAAAGGTTGGCCTACAGGGTATTAACGTTCCCCACCCTGCTTCCAAACTGTTCCTGCTTGAATTCCAAATGCCTTCACAGACTATCCTTTGGCAAATAATCAGAGAAGCCATGGGACCACAAGTGAGAGGCATTTTTTTTGGCCTAAGACAAGGAAGGCATTGTCAGGTGGCGTCTTTCAATGCAAAATCTACTTGGGCCACCCAGGTGTGACAAGGTGGGAGAGGAAACCAGAGAATTTGAGGTGGTGCATAAGGAATATTCAATAACACTGTGTAGGGTCCATTTATGAGAAATTATTAAACTTCCTACAGTGGTAACAAGCAGAAGACTTTGTTTTTTAAAGCTGTCATTTTAAAACTTCTCCACATAATTTAAACTTGAATTCTAAGTTTGTTCTCCTTTTAATTAGTATTAATGAAATAATGCCACTGAAATTGGTTACTATGATAAGCAATATGGAACTGATGAAAAATGAATTTTTATTAGTATTTTATCCCTATTAGTAAGGAAATTCAACAATCATGCCATTACACATAATTTTGAATAAGCAGCTTTTAATAATTATGAAATATAGAGTTATTAAAACTAATTTAAATAATTCCACTTATTGTCTGAGGTTTTTAGTAACATCTGTGATTTTTTGCAAGGCCATAGATGACAGGTTTACGTTTTGTGAAAGAAGTCAATTAAGTAATCAACAAAATTTTATTATATTATAACTGCTAACATGTCTATTTTCTTTTCTGGCTTTGATTTAAAATATTTTGAAACAGTGAAATTGCTATAACTTAATTTTGTGGATAGACTTCACAATATTCCTATGTGGCTTATTTGCTAAAACTATCCAAGCATATATCCATGCATATTGAGAGTGGGGTAAAGGGTTGAAGGTGGAGTAGAGGTAGTTTAGTTTTGAAGGCAATATTATTAATATCTGCTATTTATTAAACTAGCCACTGTGCTGAGTAAATATTATTCATATATGATGTCATTTAATACTTACCAAATAGGTATTTTTAATCCCCATTTCACAAATAAAGAAAGAGAGATTGAGTAATATGTCAGTGGTCACACACTAGTAACTATATAACCAGGATTCAGATGAGTGTCTTTTCATTGAGCATTAAGGCTATTACTTAGCATAGTTTGGTACCTTTGATTTAAATATCTGGAATGACCACGGAAGGACCTATAATTCTTTGTACACTGAATCCCTTAAAAATTTGGTCCTTTGGTTAAGTATCTATAGCAAAGCATTTGGGAAGAATCTGTCAATGTTCATTCCTTCTGCAGCATAGAGCCAAGGGCAACCTGTTCAGTTTGGTTGCCAGATACTGTCTGAAAACTCGCCTGCAGTGAGATCACATTGCATGGCTTTGTTTTGGTATATGCTTACAGCATTCCAATATTACATTATTCCTAGGGAACAATCATGTCTCTCAATTATTTGCCAATAAAACTGGAAAAAATCACACCTCTATTCATCAAGTTTTCATCATTACACATGTTCATTTGGAGAGTTTTTAATGAAGTTTAAAATATATCCTTAACTGCACTAACAATTTGAAAATTTTCGTGCTGTTTGGACCATTGTTACAGGAACAGTCTGCATGGCCTTTCTATTCAATTTGATCCCATATCACTCATACTTATATTCTGAAATGCTGAATTCAATAATATTCTTTAAATTCATCAAACTCATCCATTTTAATTTAACATGACAAGTAGGTACATAGACTTACTGAAAATTTTTTTTCTTTATTTCTTTTCTAGTGGAAATGACCCAACCTAGGTAAAGTGGGTTAGAGGCAATGTTCTAAGTTATTTATTTCTAGAATATGTGTAGCACCACCTGGAGGCAAGTGAATTATCTCTGCTCCAGTCTTAGTAAATATTTCTGTATAATGGATAATGCTTGACTAAATTAGCTTGTATACATGCCATGAACAAAGACTAATGAAAAACCATGGGATTAATTAATTGACAGGTAGAATGTGTCTTTCTACACATCCTAGTTCCTGTTGGAGCAATGTGTGTTCAAATGGGTTATCACACCAAGACAAAGGTCAAATTGTTCATCTTGTTTTGCTTCAAGTTTCCAATTGATACATGATAGAATTTAGTGGTTATAAGAATGATTAAAGCTCTATAAAAAGTGTCTAACTATACATCAGAAATACAAAAGACACAGAAGGTTTGCTTACATAACTACTAAACTTTGCTCTCATACAGGTCAGGTATTTTTTTTTTCTTTGGCAAGGTATTAATGTAACTTTCTTCAAAAAGCAATGGGCATGTGGGGAGAGTTGAACTACCTACAGAGCAATTCTGAATTGTAGGATCAAGATTCTTTGTGATAGCTTCCAAGATAGCATAATTTTTTCCCTGAGACATTCCTATCCCTGTCTCAAATCTTTATTTTGACCTTGGATTATGAAAGGCTATGATCACCCTATAACTCAAGAACAGTCTAACTGTTGTAGTAAAGAATTCCAATATCTCAATGACTAAACAGAACAAAGGTTTAGTTGTCATTCACCACATAGTCCAACTATGTAATGAATGGAAAGCCTTTTTTAAATGTTTGTTTATTTTTGAGAGAGAGAGAAAAAGAGAGGGAAAGCATGCGTGAGTGGGGGAGGAGCAGAGAGGGAGAGAGAGAGAGAGGGACAGAGGATCTGAAGCAGGCTCTGTACTGACAGCAGAGAGTCTGATGCAGGGCTCGAACTCATGCACCATGAGATCATGACCTGAGCTGAAGTTGGACGCTTAACCAACTGAGCCATACAGGCACACCTAGAAAGCCTTTTACAATGTCATTCAAACCCCAGGTTTCTCCCATAGTGTGGTCCGCCATTCCCTAGCTCAGTCTTCTACTGGATCCTACGCTTCTGTCTAGGTAACAAAGTAAGAGGAAGAATATGAAAAATGTTCATCTGCTCTCAATCCATGATATACACCATTTCTACTCAAATATTCACTCTACTTGCTCAGTAAGAACAAGCAAGAGGGCCAGGAAATGTAGTCTATTGATACACCCAAAAAACGACAGGGGATAGGTTGCACTTGGCATTACCACTACAAGAAACACATTCCAAAATGATGCAGTATTATAGCATTTGTTCCCTCTCTATAGATAGATAGATAGACATAGATTATATATATATATATATATATATATATATATATACACACACATACATACACATATACATATATATATATGTATATGTATATGTATATATACACACACATATATATGTGTGTGTGTGTGTGTGTATATTAATTTGAATCCAACTTAGTTAACATATAGAATAATAACGCTTTCAGGAATAGAATTTAGTGATTCATCACTTATATATAACACCCAATGTTCATCCCAACAAATGCCTTCCCTAATGCCCAACACTCATTTAGCACATCCTCCCACCCAACACCCCTCTAGTAACCCTGAGTTTGTTATCTGTATTTAAGAGTCTCTTATGGTTTGACTCTCTCATTTTTATCTTATATTTTCTTCCCTTCCTCTATGTTTATCTGTTGTGCTTCTTAAATTCCTCCTATGAGTGAAATCACATGGTATTTGTCTCTCTCTGACTGACTTATTTCACCTAGCATAATATATTCTAGTTCCATCCACATTGTTGCAAATGGCAAGACTTCATTCTTCTTGATCACCTAGTAATATTCCATTATATACATGTGTATATATATATATATATATATATATATATATATATACCCCACATCTTCCTTATGCATCATCAGTCAATGGACACATAGGTTCTTTCCATACTTAGGCTACTGTTGATGGTGTTGCTATAAGCATTGGGGTGCATGTGCCCTTCGAATAACACCAATCACAAGATGCTATTACTTTGTTAATTAACTTGAGGCTTACTTGTTCTTTTTTGTCTCTCTAACAAGAATGTACTGAGGACAGTAACCATGTCTATTATTCATTATTGTATTCCCAGAACCGGGCAGTGTCTAATACTCCATAGGCACTTAATGGATAGTTAAATGAATGAATGTTAATACTATAGTAACAAACATAAGGAAACACCTATAATAGTTATTTAATTATAAGATGTACTTTCTAATGAATAACAGATTTTCAGTGGGATGTGGAACTACCACCATAATAAATATACATTTTGATGATAAAGCACAACCAGATTTTAGAAACATTAATCTTAAAAATGTATAAAGTTAGAAATTTTGCCTAATGGGCCCTGAAAAGTTTCACTGAGGACATGTCATTTTTAACTAAAGGAAAGATGGCATTTTCAGGTTAAGAAAAGTTACAAAAGACATTTTGGACATGGGGAATGGCAAGCACAAAGGCATTACAGCTTCCTTCTTTTGGTAACAATGAGTAATTTTGTATGGTTAAAGTGAAGAGTGCTTGAGGGGAGCAACTGGAGATGAGTCTGGAAAGACAGGCTCCAGCAATGGGGTGTCAGTGAAAATTTCTAAGCAAAGAACTAACACCGTCAGATTTGTGTTTTACCAAGTTCATTCTAGCAGCAGTATGAAGGGTATAACCAAGGGAGTCTAGACTGGAGTCAAGGAAAGAGCCATGAGGCTATTAAAAATGTGGAAGGTGAATATAAGGGTTTTTGTAATATATGTCAACTCAACATAATACAATACAAAAACAATATATATTTTTTACAAAGGATAATTACAGTTAATTTAAAGAATAGAAAAATTGTATGGTATCAGTTATTATAGTTAATTTCTCATAGCCATGTCAAATTACCTTGAACCACTCTATGAAGCATAGAAATGACTTTGTTTACAGAATTCTTCTTTATAATAATCTTCTTTGTAATGCCCTATATTGAAAACCTAGTTTTTCTTTCTATTTTACCAATTAAGAACATTCCATCCCCACCATCTATTAAACATTGTATGTGGGGATGATATTTTGGTTTCATTATGCCCATTCCCAAATCTGTCCTTTTTCCTATGTAAACAATAAATTTTTAATTATTTTTCAATGTATTATTTACATATTTGAGGCACTCCTGAAACTCTTCTTTTTCTTAGTAGTATTGGTTGTAGAGCTGAGAAATATGAACCTTGTGATGAATGTGCTTCTACTACATATATTGAAAAGATAATCTATACTTTCTAGATATATCATGATTTAGTAAAATGAACACAGGCTTTGTAGTCAGACTGCCTAGAGCTGATTTCCAGCTCTGCCACTTATTAGCTGATTGACCTTGGGTAGTTCACTTACCCAATACCTATTTGGGTGGCTGTCAAAAGTAAGATGAGCTAATGAAGGTAAAGGGCCTAGAATATTGTCTCAGGCCTCAACTAATAAGAATTACCTCCATCCTCCAGGGCCCAAGCTAGCTATCCACCACCCAAATGCCTAGATTCACCCTTTGTCTTTTCACATCAGCACTATATTTTGGCTTGCATTGAAACATTAGTCCAATTATTTTTTTTCCTTCAGTTTATTTATAGAGAAAATTTTTATATAGCATTCCTTCTCCCTTTCATTATATTTGTAAAATTGTTTTCTTCCCTAAGTGGTATGCAAGGCAATTCTGTCCATTTCCCCTAATTGTCTTTATAACATTTTCTCCCATAAGATTTTGTTTCTTTAAAGTTTGTTTTCTTATCAGCAATAGGATTATTAAAATCAATTATAAAAATCAGATCAATAACAAGTATTTCTTAGCTTTTCCCTTTAACAGATGCTTTGCTTGTATGTTTCTACCAGTTAGGTAGTTCCATGATGGTACAGCCATATGATTCCCCTTTTTAAAGAATTTTTTCTCTTCAAAAATTGAAAACACTGCTTCATTCCCATTCAAGAGACAGTTTCAATAAAATCTTGATTTTCTAGTTACCTGTTTAGTACATACGATTTTATTATCTTTTTTGTAGGTATTAATAATTTAGATTCAATCTTTCTACCCTGAACTCTTACTAAGGTTTCAGTATTTTAAAGTCTTCCACTCCCACATGTCTAATTATTCTTGGTCCGTAATCATTTCATTTATGGTTTGGATCTGTTAGTTTTTACTCAGCTTTTGAGTATCACTACAAACATCCTTGTTTATTCCTCCTACTTGACTGCATTGGCCATGTAAATTTGATTACATTTAAGCAGTATCTTCCTACACTATACTTAGGACCTGTGTGTGAGTGTGTGTGTGTGTGTGTGTGTGTGTGTGTGTGTGTAGTGGTAGGAAATCATTTTAAAAGTTTTTATTTAAGAAACTTTTGTTTATTTTACAAGGTAGATAGGAATCACTTTTTCCGTGCAGTTTCTTCTCTATACATTAAAGGCAACTTAAGAAATAATTCAGTATTGAAATCATTTGGAAAGTGGAGATTTTTCTGTATGTCCATCAGTAATTTTAAGCACCCATACCCTCTTCTTACAGAGTGTAAAAAGGACATCACAAATATCAACTACTGGGGTGCTGGGTGGCTCAGGCAGTTAAGTGGCCAACAGCTGCTCAAGTCATGATATCCCTTTTCATGAATTTAGCACCGCATTGGACTCTGGGCTAACAGCTCAGAGGTTGGAGCCTGCTTCAGATTCTGTGTCTCACTCTCCCTCTGCCCCTCCTCTGCTTATGCTCTGTCTCTCTCACTCTGAAAATTAAATAATAAAACATTAAAAAAATAAATATCAACCCCTGCTTCCAGCCTTTATAGCAAAGGATCACCTCCCAAACCATTGAATACACAATATGCACAATATTCAGTGTATATCTAATTGAATACACTGAACGTACTACAATCTTTCCTACTCCAACAGCATTTCTGTATTATTGCCTTAGGCAAGTTTATGGCTTTAACATTTTTAACGGTTAAACTAATGCAAAAAGTGCATCTATAATATTCGTACACAGAAGTCACCAATTGTTTTGATTTACATCCTGAAACAAAGGCAACCAAAGATAAAATGGCAAGCTCCAGTTCAGTTGGGCTCAGCAAATATTTATTGAGTGCTTACTTTTAATATTGATATTTTAGGTTCTTGGACCTCAATTCCATCATGTGTGGGTAAGGGTATCCTTCATAAATCCAATAAGCAATTCTCAGACTTGAGTTTCCTACATTTCAACTCAATTCTGACACTATCTACTCAGACATACCACTAGATTCCACAGGTTAAGGGTTCAGTCATAGAAGATTGCCTCCCCTTCTCCACTTTAAAAGTCAGTCACAAGCCCAGTTTATTTCTGACCAACTGGCTACATTAATCAGAAGTTACTATGACACCCCACCTCAGGTTTGATTAATTTGCTACAGTGACTCACAAAACTTAAAGAAACATTTTACTTACTGGAGTACTGTTATACTATAAAAAGGATACAATTATGGAGCTACCAAATGTGAGACATACATAAGGCAAATTATGTGGGAAGGGGTGCAGAGCTTCCATGTCTTCTTTGTTTGCCACTCTCCCTGCATCTCCAAACAATCATCAACCTGGAAGCTCTCCAAACTCTGTCCTTTGAGGTTTTCATTAAGGCTTAATTGCATAGGTGTGATTGATTAACTCATTGGCCATTGCCAATTAATTCAATATCCAGCCTGCTCCCTTCCCCAGAGGTGTGTATGTGTGTGTTTTTGTGTGGGGGGATGGATTGAAAGTTCCAACTTTGACAACTATACCTCAATAAAAAATAAAAATTAAAAATTAAAAGTTAAAAAAGTTACAACCCTCTAATCATATGGTTGGCTCCACTTGCAACTAGTCCCCATCCTTCCATGATTTTCAAAAGTCATCTCATTAACATAAAAAACACTTTTATTGTTCTCATCAAATAAGAAATTCCAAGGGTTTTAGAAGCTTTGTGTCAGAAATGGATATGAAGACCAAATATATATATTTATTGTTATAAAACAATATCCCAATTGATGAAGAGGACAGAGAAAAGTCTGGGCCTCATTTTTCTCATCTAGGAAAACTATATGTTTTTGGAAGATTTTCAAATATTCAAAAACCTCTGAAAAATTAATGTTGCTTTTTTAGGTCTTTAAAAAAGTTTTTTAACATTTATTCATTTTTGAGAGACATAGTATGCATGGGGAGGGGGAGAAAGGGAGGGGAGACACAGAATCGCAAGCAGGCTCCAGGCTCTGAGCTGTCAGCACAGCCCCAACTTGGGGCTTGAATTCACAGACTGTGAGATCATGACCTGAGCTGAAGTCGGATGCTTAAATGACTGAGACACTCAGGCACCCCTGAAAAGTTAATGTTTATCTTGCCTATATCTTTTATTTCTTTTAAGTTTATTTATTTATTTTGAGAGAGAGATAAAGAGGGAGCATGAGCAGGGGAGGGGGAGAGAGAGAGAGAGAGAGAGAGAGAGAGAGAGAGAGAGAGAGAGAGAATCCCAAGAAGGCTCCACACCAACAGCATAGAGCCTGATGTGGGGCTTGAACTCACAAACTGTGAGATCATTACTTAAGCCAACATCAGGAGTCACCCAGGTACCCCAATCTTGCTTATATCTTTTAATTCAACAAAGAAGATTTTCAGCATTTGAGGAGGGGGGAGCAACATACCAAAGAAGGTGAACATATTGGTATTTCCTGATAATGTTCTCCCTGATAAATCTGTATTATCCAACTTAGAAAAACATGTGGAAGCTGTTCCTCCGATGTGATGGAGAACCTTGGATTTATCCATCACAATCATTTGGGCATTTGGAATAACCCAAGTAATCAAAGAAACAGGCGACTCATTTTCATTGACATCTTTAACTCTCCTTCACATGCCATCACACCTTCACCCACACCTATCATGTGTATACATAGAACCACTTTTGGCCAATATAAGGGAGGAAAAGTTCTTCTTTATCTTCTTTGGTCTCTGGTTGGGCCTAAGACTGAACTACATAAAAGTGATCAACAGGAAGGGCACCTGGGGAACTCAGTTTGTTAAGTGTCTGGCTTTCAATTTTGGTTCAGGTCATGATTTCATGATTCATGAATTTGAGTCCTATGTGGAACTCTGCACTGACAGTGTGGAGCCTGCTTAGGGTTCCCTCTCTCTGTTCCCACCCCTTCTCACACACTTTCTCTCTCAAAATAAAGAAATAAACATTTTTTTAAAAGTTATCAACAGGGGGAAAATGATGTGAGAAACAAAGGCAGAAGGAAATGGCAGATAAAATTAAATTTCCTTATAACCTGCAACCCATTGACAAATAACTTGAGGCTGGCAGAATAAAACATTTCTCTAGAAACACCCTACTGCCTTAATGTTAACGCCTTGTTACAAGGAAAAACAATCTTAGCTTGACAATACCCAGGCAACCAATCTCCTGTGAGATTATTATTTAGCATATGAAAATCCCTTTGGAAACTTCCCCTTACTTTTTTTTTTTTTACCTCCTCCAACTCCCATGTATATAATGAGTCTCTACTCACAGTCCCAGGAAACTCCTTTTGCCCATGGGCCCTGTCCCCATGCTTTAATAAAATCACCTTTTTGCACGTAACACGTCTCAAGAATTCTTTCTTGGCTGTGAGTTCTGGATCCCCACCACTCTGAAACCCCATCAAAAAGCATACAAATTTTATTAAATTTTTACATATATTTGGGAGTATTCACAAGAGAATGAAAACCTGAAAGAGTGAGCGGAGCAGGAAGATTTTAAACATTTATCTAAAGATAAAGAAAATAAATTTATGAAGGATTGATAAGACAAAGAAGTTTGGGTTATGAGTAGAAAATGGTGAAGAAGTAATTAAGTTTGTCTATACAGCTTTTTCAGCCCTATATTCCCTGTCTCTGATTTGCAGGATTTTTTACCTCAATACCCGGGGTTTGTTGTCTTGCCACTTCAAAGAATGAAGACCTGGACACAAAATGAGCAGTAGGCAAAAGGTTTTTAGAGTGTAAGATCAGAAAGGAAGAATAGCAGAAGAACTTTCTTTATGGAGAGGGGACATTCAAAAGTGAGTATCTAAGGAATATAGGCAAGGGTCTGTAAGGATGCAGATTTGATTCGGGTTTCCCCTCTGACCTTGAAGGCCAGCTAACATCATTAACATTTCTGGGGGTGGGCCTAAAGATGGAGGTTAAGACTAGTCATGCCCTACCTGAGGGTTCTGGGTCCATTCTGTAATTGGTTAAAGTTACTGTCAAAGATGTGATGCTATAATGATTGGACCCCTGTACCTGTGTCAAAATTTCCTGTAACTCCCCTTCCCAAACTCATAAAAGGTCCTGCCCCGCCATGTTCTGGGCTTGCTCCACGTGGATCCAGTGTGTTGGTGGAGTCTGTGAGCCTGAGTTTAGGCTGGCCGGACCTAAATTCATAATAAAGCCCTTTGCTTTTGCATGCGTGATTCGGTCTCCCAGGTAATCTCTGGTTTTTGGGGGCGATATTAAAATCTGGACATAACAGGTCCTTGTTTTTTAAGGTTCTGTTCAGACCCCCTTCCCTTTTCCCCTTATTCCTCCTCAGGTTCTACCCTTAGTGGCTGGATAACTATAGGTGCTGGGTTGTCCATTCCTGATTGGCTTGACTCAATTGTATGATGGGTGGTCTATGCCCATATCATTCCTTGTCTGTCATACATTTTACTTATTTTGCCAGGTATTTTGTCAAACTCCTGAGAGAAACATGATGAGGAGTAGGGGGTATCTATTACATTCTTATGAGGAACCTTAGGCCTGAGGGTGTTTGCTATGGTTAGGAACTCCCAGCATTGGTCCAAAATATATGTTTTTTTCCCCACCCAGGGACCTCAGGTCTTAATCTTTCCTTCTCTGTGTATTTTATCCTATCTCTTCCTAATATAATGATAAGGATGTCTTCTACCCTCTTGATACAGTGAGGGTATCTTTTGCATGAGAGAGGACAAAGGAGGATCAGAGTGTCTTTCTTGAATCAGCTGTTTCCTAAGTACCTATTGTAAGAGTTGCCATGGGAGGGCAACTGAATGGCCACTTTGCTGTGGAGAGCTGCATGCACTGACAACCCCCACCTGCAAACCTGGAATGACCTGCACCGTTTGAAAAGCACCAGCGGCCATTTTATTGAGGGTCAGTCAGATCATAGTTCTAGACACCGCCAGGGACCGACAACCCCCGCTCTCCAATCTGGACTGTCTCAAACTGGAATGCCTCACCATGGAATTCCAGCATCCTCCACCCCACCAAAGTGAACAGCCAATTGTATCCTGCCACAGTCCAAAGATGCTCTTGCTTGGTTATCTGCCCACCTGAGATCAAACCCAGAACTCTTGCACCCATAAAACACCTTGCTCTCCCATACCAGGCGTGACTTCCCTGACTCCCCACTCTGGAGTCACGGAATCTTGCCTGGGAATTGCAGACTCCAATAAAGGCTTTCTTGGCTCCATAACTTGGTCTCTTTCTTTCCTCTCGCCTCTGCCTCCATCTATTAAATCTTACACCTATAATTTAAAATATTATTTTTGCCAAAATGGGATATTTTGGGATGACATATTCTGATAGTCTTCACCAAAGTACGAGAAATGGTTTCCAGTCACATGTGATGGAGCATTTTTTTTTTTTTTGCAACAGAGGAAAGAAATAGCTTTGGTTGGGTGAGGAGAACTGAGGAAGACTGAGTAAGGCCCAAAGGTTTTGATGAGGGATCCTGGGGTAAGCTGAGGGCAAAGTGCTGGCTAACAGCCCCCACCCCCAAGTGGGACATGTATGATATTCCTTGGCTATTCCAGGCTACCTCAAAAGAAGAAAGGACAAAAAAATCAAATGGTTATACTGATAAGAGTCTCCAGTTTATCAGAAAAAGACAATCCCATCAACAGCCTAAAGTCCAGGAAGTCCTTACTGTCCTAATGTGAGTGCTTTGCTACAGGGAAAAACAACCTTAGCTTGACAATAACTAGGCCTACAGTAAATCTTTAGCATGTGAAAGTGTCTTTGGAAACTCCCTCTTGACTTATCTCCCCCAATTCCAAAAAACGGTGACCCCCCCCCCAATCCCAGTGCAGTTCTTCCTGCCCATGCGTCCTGTCCCCATGCTTTAATAAAATCACTTTTTCGCACCAAATATGTCTTCAAGAATTTTTTCTTGGTTGTAGGCTCTGGACCCTATGAACACCCCCCCCCCATCACCCCAAAACTTCATCACTTGGAATGAGCTCAACCTACATTAAATCCTTTGGACTGGCTTGGGTGCTTCCATATAAATAGGTTACAAGGAGAAACTAATACATACTTGACACAGACAATGGCATTGTCATTTTATCAGAGGAAAAATAATTCTCTCTCTATCCTCTTGGTTTTTGGCTGAGACACACCCCCCCCATAATAAAAGACAAATTAACAAGAGAAAAACAAACAAGTTTATTAATATGTATTCCTCATTTGTACATGAGAGATACTCAGGAAAACTGAGAAAACTCCTGGAGGTGGCCTGTTACCACCTTAAATACAACCTTTATCTCAGAACAAAAGAAACTTGTTGAGGGTTGGGAAGGCCAGTTATGAGAAGCTACCAGGAAAAACACAGTAAACAAGGGTAGGGTTTGTTATGCAGATTTAAGTTGTTGCCTTCCTCATTAATACAATTTTCTTATGATTTAAAGTCAACCTTCTCTTCCTGTACAAAGAGGGAGACACAGAGATTTCCTCTATAATTATTAGTTTTTCTTACAAAGAGTAATTTCTACTCTGTTTTCAGAGATTTTTTTCTATCTATTGCTTCTCAAAAAAAAATCAATTCTGAATAATTTTCATGCCAAAAAGCAAATTTTGGGGTAGCATATTTTGCTACCCTTCACTGTTAAGGTTTATAAGAGCACTGAGGTCTTGTCAGGGTAGTTGAAGGACAATGGTTACAAAAAATGTGAGTTGGAGAAAAAGAATATAGAAAACCCCACTCATGAAAGTAATTGACATGCTGTTTTGTAGGTACATGTAAAGTACTCCTCTAGGGACTCTCAGAAATAACTGAGGAATATTTGCAAGTTATAACACTGAGACCTTGCTTCTACACAGTTGGAACTTAGCAAGTCAATGAACATTTGGGACTCAGTTGGTAACACTTTTCCCCATACTAGCATATAAAGCACAAAGTATAGAGAGCTACAACTCAACACTGTGATGGCTCTGGCTTCAAAAAGAATTCTGCTGCAACTAACCACATCTCCAAAAATGTTAAAACTCTCCAGCCAGCTGGTAAGGAACCCAGACCCCACCCCCATGCTTACCTAACACGTATTGATATGCATTTAATCTTGTTTAAATTTTTAAAAAAATTTACTTTTATTTTTGAGAGAGAGAGAGAGAGAGAGAGAGAGAGAGAGAGAGAGAGAGAGAGAGAGAGACAGCACAAGTGGGGCAGAGGCAGAGAAAGAGGGAGACACAGAATCTGAGGCAGGCTTCAGGCTCTGAGCTGTCAGCACAGAGCCAGATGTGGGGCCTGAAATCATGAACTGCAAGATCATGGCCAGGGCCAAAGCTGGACACTTAATCAACTGAGCCACCCAGACACCCCTAATCTTGTTTAATTTAAATGCAGCTCCCAAACCTGCATGGTCAGTCTGTATTGTCCCTCTCCTACACACACACACACACACACACACATGCACACACACGTACAAAAGTTAGACCTTTCCTTCATAGTGTTTCACTGTCTGCAAGAAGAAAAAGGTTTTCTCCACCCAAATTCTCAGGTTTTTTTCAGCACCCTTCATAGTCCTCATTCATTCCTTACAATTATCAGTTTCTCCCATTTGTGTCCTTCCATCTTCCTTCTACAATCCACCCACCTTTTTACTAGGAAATGCCTGATAACCTAATTTCTCTAGGAACAAAAGGCTTGAGTTTAATTCCCCAGGGGATTTACATTTGAATAAGGGACAGTCCTCCAAACAAAAGAAATTAATTACACCTGTGGAAACATGGCACTTCAGCAAAAGGTCTTGAATAATTTGTATGGAGAGTGGCAATTTGCATCAAAGCCCATCACTTTATAGTTGCATACTTGGAAGTGGAGTAAGTTCCTTCATTTTGGTAAAGCCTTGGGATTTCAAATCCATGTTACAGCAAATACTCGGTGCTCAGGAAGAAACAAGCAACAGGCACTCGGGGAATCAGGAAATACTGTTTGTTGGGCACAGGTGCCAGCCCAGCAGAGACACTTCCAAAGGATGAGCCCTGAACCTTGACATTGGCCTCCTTTTATGGCTGGTATGGTAGGGGGTTGAGAGACAAAAAAAAAAAGGGGAGGGGGCCCTTATCAGTGATGTTACCTGGGTAGTTGGTGGAGGCAGGAGGCAAACAAGATTACAGAAGCCAAAAGTATGCAAGGGGAGGTTGGCCCCTTTTTTCTTGTTTTTACTAACTTTTCTTCTCATCCATGCACCCCATTGTTACTCTGCATCTTTTCTTGAATTCCATTTTCTTACACATTTCTCAAGTTTTTCAGTGAAATAAGCATTTTCCAATGATCACAATAAAAAATAAATTCTGCTGATCCTAGTTGTTGTCTAGGCAAAGGGAGTAAAATATACCTCATGTAAGATAAGGAATAACTGACCTGCTTTTCTAGGGATTTTTTTTGGTCACCATATAGTTACGAATTTATATCTTCAGTAAGCTATACATTCTAGGGGTCCTTTCCTCTGAAGAGTTTGGTATACTTTTCTTGGTCTAAAATTTGAAATAATAATAAAGGGTCTTTTGGTAATTAGTGAAAAATTGTCTTAATATGTTCTTGAAACAATACCAAAATGGCCAGGAAAAGGCCATCATCAAGAAAGTCATTGGATTTGGACGAGTTTGCTGTAATTAGGACAGGACCTTAGTGGGTAAGCCTAAATTATGCTGTTTTGTTATTCAGAAGTAGTAGGGTTGAGAATGATCCACATGAACTGTACATTTGTAAATAGAAGTAGATGAAAATAATTAATCCTATGTCTTGCAGTTCTGACATTTGCTCCTTAAGAGGAATTACCTCGGGTCCAAGTCAGCTAACAGCAAGGTGCAGTGATGAAGTGGTTGAGCTCTCTCTGATTTGGGACCTGCTATTTGTTTCTACATATATTAGTATGTTGTGTGCAAAGCACATGCTTTAAGCCAAGAAAGCAAGTATAAATTTGGTATAACGTTATATCCATCACAGTCACAGATATGGAAAACTCTTTTAGAAACATAAAGTAACATTTTTAAAAGCAATTCACTGCAACTATTCAAGAAGCAATTACAGGCCATCCTGGGGGAAAAAAACCTTCAGTAAAATGAGTGGGTGACTTTTCTTAGCAATTCCTATACTTCTAGTTTCATGCTTAATGTAACAAAAGCGTGAGAAAGAAGTTCTGCCCATTACTGTTTTTTCCCCTCTAGGGTAACTTTGAAGTCATTTTTGAAAATTATGTTATTTAGACTCCTGGAAGAGTAACTGCATTTAGGAGTCTTACTCCTACCATGTTATGCCTGGAATTAAGTTCCTCATCCATTCATATGATAGAAAACACCAAAACAACCTTCATAAATTCATCACAGAACAACAAAAAAGATGAATTGGCAATGTAAAGCATTGCCAGTGTGGTGTCTAAATGGGGTGCCTCTTGATCAGATGGGGCTCCCAAATGTGGGGTGACAGGTGAATGCTGATAACATAGGAGGTGAAAGAACTCACCTGAGGCAAACCAAAGGAGATAGAAGTTCATTAAATACACTGCCAGACAGTAGTGGGCAGGACAGCAAAGGACAGGCTATCTGCACGGAGGTAGTGGGTAGGGGCTGTTTTTAAAGGTGGAAGATGAAGAGATATGGGTGACATGAAATCTTCCCTTTTTTGGTAACTGTTCCTAGTTGTAAGTAGCCCACCTGTTACTTAGGGCCTCTGGATTTTTAAGGTGGGTTGTCTGATAGCCCTGTCTGTATTCAGCCAGGGGATCACTGTGGGCCCTTTCTATATTCCATTGCTTAAGCCATGTTTGCCTAAAAGTGGTCTTTCTGACGAGATCAGGCGCATTCAAGGTGGTATGGCCGTAGACTAAAAGTGGTCTTTCTAGTCAGCAAACACAGAGTGCTTATTATGTGCTTGGCATGGTGCTAAGTGTCATGAAGAAGTTACCTCATTAAATACTACAAAATAGTAAGACATTGGAACTTAGACATCCTCATTTTATTATTTTTTAATGTTTTATTTATTTTTGAAAGAGAGAGAAAGCATGAGCAGGGGAGCATCAGAGAGAGAGGGAGACACAGAGTCTGAAGACAGGCTCCAGGCTCTGAGCTAGCTGTCAACACAGAGCCAGACATGGGGCTCAAACCCACCAACCTTGAGATCATGACCTGAGCCAAAGTCGGACACTTAACTGACTGAGCCACCCAGGCACTCCATTGGACATCCTCACTTTAAATATGAGGCAACTAAGCCTCAAAGATTTAAGTGATTTGCCCCATGAAGTGAGATAGCTACTCCAATGTGGTTCCAAAGCCCACGGAGTATATATCCAGTATATAGCTACCTCTGTATATAACTTGCTTCTGGGGCATTAGCATTAAAATTCCTTCTCTGATACTGATTTAAAAAAGCCCCAGGCAGGTGTGAAAGAACCAAGTTTAAATATAATGTACCTAGAAAAAGACAGTTATTCACTGTCTCAGCAACAGTTTGAAAACCCAGGAGCTGGGAGTTTTCCTCAAAGCTTTGCGTGAGCACAGATATAACCTTTATCTCACTTAATGAACCATGTTGGCCTCAGTTTTCTCATCGTTGACTTAGAAATGAACACTTGGAATACTTCAATACACCCACGTGGCTGGAAATTTTAAGAATCTAGATTCTCATACTTGATGTACAACAACACGTAATTCTTTATATTGTTAAATATATACTCTATGCAGAAACATAGACAAAAGACCTAGAAATGCTATTCCCCTTTGGAAAAAAAAAGACATTAGCCAGATTTTTCCTCTGCTAATCAATGTCACCTTGATGGATTGAGCAAAATAAACCACTGAAGGAATGAAAAGGTCTGTCATTTACAGGAGTAAACTTTTTGAATTTTCTGTTTCTAGACTTAGTTATATAGTTTTAATAAATACAGAGCTAATAAAATAGTATTATTTTGAGCTTATGACTTGGTAAGCCTATTTTTTAATAATGATTAATGATAAATCATTTTATAAAGCTTGAGTGATTCATCAACAGAGCTGCATGCCTTTAAAACAGGTGTTCTGGGAATTCAGGGTCTCTGGAATACAAAGTTTTTATTCTCTAATTTGGAGAGTTCTAAGTCACCTGCAAATAAGAACAAAACCAAGGAAAGTAAGAGATAACGATTGTTAGCTCCACCACATTACTTCCATTTTCAAGGGATCTCACATAATTCAGCTATAACAAGATGTAAACTACAAGTGGGGTCCAATTCTTTTTTTTTTTTTTTGATCTTTGTTTTATTTTATTTTTAAAGAAGTTTTAAATTTGACTTTTTTAAATAGTTTATTGTCAAATTGGTTTCTATATAACACCCAGTGCTCTTCCCCACAAGTGCCCTCCTCCATTACAACCACCTCTTTCCCCCCTCCCTCTCCCACTTCAACCCTTGGTTCGTTTTCAATATTCAATAGTCTCACAGGTTTTGCATCTCTCTCTCTCCCTAACTCTCTTTCTCTCTTCTCCTCCCCCTGGTCCTCCATTAGGTTTCTCCTGTTCTCCTGTTAGACCTATGAATGCAAACGTATGTTATCTATCCTTCTCTGTCTCACTTATTTCACATAGCATGACACCCTCAAGGTCCATCCACTTTCCTACAAATGGCCAGATTTCATTCTTTCTCATTGCCATGTAATACTCCATTGTATATATATACCACATCTTCTTGATCCATTCATCAGGTGAGGGACATTTAGGCTCTTTCCATGATTTGGCTATTGTTGACAGTGCTGCTATGAACATTGGGGTACATGTGCCCCTATGCATCAGCACTTCTGTATCCCTTGTGTAAATCCCTAGCAGTGCTATTGCTGGGTCATAGGGGACTTCTACTGATAGTTTCTTAACGAACTTCCATACTGTTTTCCAGAGCGGCTGCACCAGTTTACATTCCCACCAACAATGTAGGAGGGTGCCCATCTCTCCACACCCTCGCCAGCATCCATAGTCTCTTGATTGGTTCATTTTAGCCACTCTGACTGGCGTGAGGTGGTATCTCAGTGTGGTTTTGATTTGTGTTTCCCTGATGATGAGTGATGTTGGGCATTGTTTCATGTGCCTGTAGGCCATCTGGATGTCCTCTTTAGAGAAGTGTCTGTTTACGTCTCCTGCCCATTTCTTCACTGGGTTATTTGGTTTTTGGGTGTGGAGTTTGGTGAGTTCCTTGCAGATTTTGGATACTAGCCCTTTATTTGATATGTCATTTGCAACTATCTTTTCCCATTCTGTCGGTTGCCTATTAGTTTTCTTGATTGTTTCCTTGGCAGTGCAGAAGTTTTTATCTTGATGAAGTCCCAATAGTTCATTTTTGCTTTCATTTCCCTTGCCTTTAGGTATGTGTCGAGTAGGGAATTGCTGCAGTTGAAGTCAAGGAGGTAGTTTCCTACTTTCTCCTCGAGGGTTTTGAAGAGACCTAAGAGCATAATCTAAAAAACATTGTGTAGTTTTTATTTATTTTTATTTCAAGTGTTTTGTCTCTGCTGTGTTATCTTAAAGGATTAAAAAACAGAAGGAAGATAGTAGCAAAACCATCTGCTCCGCATATCAGATGTTTTAAAAAATGTTGACTTCTTCCCTGAAATTATTTTCTGGAAGAAATGTTATAAACTTTATTTTAGATAGAAGATAAAAGGTGATATGACACAGGCCAAGGAGGAAAAATAAGGCTGATAATTGACCACTGAATTTCATTCCTCTGAATGAAATTTGATAGAAAGATAAAGATTATAATGGTACTTATTTTACTGGTATATAACATATAAGTTTCATGTGTACCACATTATAGTTTGACATCTGCATGCACTACAAAGTAATCAGTTATCTCCGTAAGACTGACTTCCTTTACCCATTTTGCCCACTCCCCATCCCCCATCCCCTATCCCGTTGGTAACCACCAATTTGTTCTCTGTGTCTATGAGTTTGTTTTTGTTTTGTTTTGTTCATTCATTTGATTTGTTTGGGGAGGAGGCTTTATTCTTATTTTCCTAGTTCTTTTATGATTAAAGTTAGATTGTGTATTTGAGACTTTTCTTATTTGCTGAGATAGACCTATATTGCTATGATCATCCTTCTTAGAACTGCTTTTGCTACATCCCAAAGATTTTGGTATACCATAGCTCTGTTTTCATTTGTCTCTGGGTATTTTTTAATTTTGTCTTTGATTTATGTAATGAGCCATTAGCTGTTCAGTAGCATGTTTCATATTCACATTTTTGTGTTTTTTCCAGTTTTCTCCTTGTAATTGATTTCTAGTTCATACCACTTTGGTCAGAAAATATGCTTTATGTGATTTCTGTATTTTGTAATTCATTAAGATTTGATTTGTGATCCAGCATGTGATCTATTCTATAGAATTTTCTATATGCACTTGAGAAAGAGTATATTCTGTTGCTTTTTTGTCAAATGTTGTTCTGTATATATGTATTAATTCCATCTCATTGAATGTGTCATTTATATAAGGCCAATATTTCCTTATTAATTTTCTATTTGGATGACCTATTCACTGATGTAATTGGGGTATTCATGTGCCCTTACTGTTGTGTTGCTGCCAATTTATCCTGTTAGGTCTTTTGATATTTGCTTTATATATCTTTGTGCTTCTTTATTGGGTGTGTATATATGTGTGTGTATATATATATATATATATATATATATATATATATATACACATACACATATATATATATATATATATATATATATATATATATATATATATATATATATATATGTAATGTCTTGTTAGGTTGACCCCTTTGTCATCATATAAGGCCCTTCTTTTTGTATTATCCCAGTCTTTGTTTTAATGTTTATGTTTTCTCTTAGGAGTATAGCTACACCAGCTGTTTTTTCATTTCTATTTGAATGGAATACCTTTCTTCATTCTTTCACTTTGTTTGTTTGCCCTTACTTCTGAAGTGAGTCTCCTGTATATAGCATATAGATAGAGTTTTGAGTTCATTCAACCATTTTATGTCTTTTAATTAGAGAGTTTAGTCCATTTGTATTTAAAGTAATTATTGATAGGTGTGTACTTATAGCCATTTTGTTCATTGTTTTCTGACAGTTTTTGTATTTCCTATCTGTTCCTTTCTTCTTCCCTTGCTGGCGTTCCCTGTGGTTTGATGGATTTCTCCAGTGTTGTGTTTAAATTTATTTCTCCAGTGTGGAGGCTCCTCAAAAAACTATCAGTAGAACTTCCCTATGACCCAGCAATAGCACAGCTGGGGATTTACCCAGGGGATACAGAAGTGCTGATGCATAGAAGCACATGTACCCCAATGTTCATAGCGGCACTTTCTACAATAGCCAAATCATGGAAAGAACCTAAATGTCCATCAACTGACGAATGGATCAATAAGATGTGGTATATATATATATATATATATATATATATATATATATATATATATACACCACATGAATATATATACCACATATATATACCACATGAAATCTGGCCATGTGTAGCAAAGTGGATGGACCTTGAGCATGTCATACTAAGCGAAATAAGTCAGGCAGGCAGAGGAGAAGGATAGATACCATGTTTGCATTCATAGGTCTAAGAGAAGAGACCTGGCAGGGGACTATGGGGAGAGGAAGGGGGAAATAGAGTGGGGGAGAGTGAGGGACACAGATCAAGGGAGACTACTGAATACTGAAAACAAACCATGGACTGAAGGGGGAGGGGGAGGGAAGGAGGGGGTGATGGTCATGGTGGGGGCCACTTGTGGGGAGAAGCACTGGGTGTTATATGGAAACAAATTTGACAATAAACTATTAAAAAAATAAAAAAATAAATTTATTTCTCATTTTCTTTTATGTACCAATTTTTTTTTTTTTTTGCTTTATGGTTACCATGAGGTTGCATATAATTTTCTTGTATATAATGGTCTGTTTTGAGTGGATAGCTTAAATGTGAACAATTACAAACTTTTCTCCCCCCCCCACAACATTTTATATCTTTGATGTCATATTTTACATCTTTTTATTTTATGCATCCCTTAATTATTGTAGTTTTAGAGAATTTTACTATTTTTGCCTTTTAACCTTTATAATTTGCTTTATAAGTGATTCACCCACTACTTTACTATATATTTACCTTTTCCAGTGGGATTTAAACTATTCTATGCTTTCATTTTACTAATTAGTGCTATTTCTTCTCAGTTTATAGAATTACTTTTGATGTTTCTTGTAGAGCCAGCTTAGTGGTGATGAACTCTTAGCTTTTGCTTACCTGGAACACTCATTCTCCACTTCAATTCTGAATGATAACTTGTGGGGTAGATAATTCTTGCTTGGACGTTTTTTTCCCCCCTTTTGTCACTTTGAATATATCATGCCACTCTCTTATGGCTTGCAAAGTTTCTGCTAGGAAATTTGGTGATAACCTTATAGTAGTTCTTTGGTATGTAATAATTTTTCTCTTGCAGTTTTTAAAATTCTTTCTTCATCTTTAACTTTTCCATTTTAATTATAATGTGTCTTGGTTTGCATCTTTGGGATCAACTTATTTGGAACTCCCTAAATCTCTTAGATTTGTATGTCTGTTTCCTTTCCTAAATTTATTTTCCTTTGCTAATAATATATATATATATATATATATATATATATATATATATATATATATATATATATTTTTTTTTTTCCCGCTTTGTCTGTCTGGGTGAGTTCTGGGTCTTCCAGAACTCTGATCTTTAGCTTTATTCAGTCTGCCATTGAGCCCCTATGGTATACTTTTTCAGTTTAGTTATGTATTCTTCAACACTATATCTTCTGTTTAGAATTTTCCTATATTTTCTTTATTTTTTTTAATTTGAGAGAGAGAGAGAGAGAGAGAGAGAGAGAGAGAGAGAGAGAGAGAGAGTGTGAGTAGCAGAGACGGGTAGAAGGAGAAAGAGACAGAATCCTAAGCAGGCTCCATGCTCAATGTGGCACAGAGCCTTATGTGGGGCTCCATTCCACAACCCTGAGTTCATGACCTAGGCCAAACCAAGAGTTGTCAGATACTTAACTGACTGAGCCAGTCAGGCATCCCTCCTATATTTTGTATCTCTTTATTGATTTCATCGTGCTTATCCATTTTTCTTCCAAGGTCAGTGAGCATCTTCATGTCCATTACTTTGAATTCTTTATTAGGTAGAGTTCTTATTTCCATTTCATTAATGTCTTTCTCTGATGTTTTGTTTTGTTCTTTCATTTGGAATATATTATTCTGTCTCTTCATATTTTCTGGCTCTCTATGTTTATTTCTATGTATTAGACAAATCAATGATCTTCCCAGCCTTCAAGCTATGGTCTTGTGTACAAGATATCATCTCGAGCCCAGAAATGCAATCCCCTATGGGCTAGGTGCTCAAGAAACATCCCTTGTGTAGGCTGTGGCAGAGCTGTATCTGTAGCATGGGGGTTGGATGGGCCTGGCACCTGGCCCACCTGCACAGTGTGGCTCCAGTGTATAAGGGAATGGGGTTGTCAGTCAGCCTGGATATAACATGTAGCTGTGCATGGGGATTGGTGGGGCTGTTGCCTGGGCAACTGCAAAATTTGGCTCTACTGGGGCATAGTAGTGAGCTGGGCTGTAACCTGGCCTGGCTGTGATGCATGGTTGTGATGTGGGGGCAGGTGGAGTTTTCAGGTATGTGGGTCCACCCCAGCTCTATTAAGTTAGAGGGATAGTTCTGAATGGTACCCACCAGTGTCAATATTAGCAAGGTAGAATGAGTTTGCAAACATTTTGCTCTCCAGGTTCTCCATCCTTGGAGAAAACACCAATGGTTTTCTGTCTCTCCAACAGGCACTTTAATATTAATAAGTGTTTCCTTCACATGTGGTTTAGTTGCTTCTCAAATTGGGGTTTTTGTGCTGGGTCCTAAGTTCAGTGATTCTGTGTGCAAGCCCTTTAAAATAAGGTTCTATATTCCTTACCATTCGATGGGTTTTCTACATAATTCTGTTGGTGTTAAAAGCCTGGCATTTAGGAGGCTCATTACTCTCATGCAGCATCCAAGAGTTGGGGTGCCTGATGTTAAGCACACACCCCTCACTCCTATGGAAAAGTTCAATATTTTTGAGGTCCTTCCCAAATGTGTCTTGTTATACCTGGGGTGAGTTCGTTTGTTTGGCAAGATGATGTCATTGCCTCTCCAACCATCTTGATGCTGCCATTTTTGTCCTTGTTATAGAGGCTAGGTTCATCCAATATTCTGGTCTTTTTTTAGGAGTAATTACTCCATAAGTTAGTTGTTTGTTTGTTATATTTATGGGAAGGAGTGAGTTCAGGATCTTCCTATGCCACCATCTTGAACCCGTCACATCAATGCATTTTTGTTTCATGATAGTTTTAGCTTATCCAAAAAGAAAGACTTAACATAAATGACCATAAATAAATAAATGGTTAAATTATGACACACTTATATGATAGAACATGATGTGGCCATTATAACAAATGCTTTAAAAGTATTTAACAACAGAAATTGTTCATAAAATAACTGAATAAAAATAACAGAATATAAAACTGTAAGAATATGAACTAAAGTTAACATATTTAAGAAAATATAAACATTACTGTTAACAAATATCTGTGGTGGTGGTTTTATTTGATCCTTTATGCATTTCTGTATTTCCCAAATAGTCTACAATAAACATATATTTGTTTTGCATTAGAAAACAAACGTTTTTTAATGTCTTAGTTAAAAACTTCTGCTTATTTTCAGATAAGTAACATATGCTGACTAATTTTAACCATTTACTTTTATTTTTCTAGAGAAAGCAAAAATTATTTTGTCATAAGGCCAAAAGTGACAGAATCTACTTTTTATATTCTCTCTTTCTTTCAGGTATATGACCCTTATACTTGAGAGTTCTGTAAACCTATGCTTGAGATCTCCCATTTCACATTGTTTACTTTTCCCTGTAAAGAAATCCACAGTGTGTATAATTGTAAAATGTGAATGTTTGTATAACCATTTATTTATTTACTTATTCACTCAACATTATCTTATTGAGGAATACAAGCATAATAATAGCTTAGTGCGGGGGATAAATTAGAGGGTGGAAAACTAAAGATTGGAGGACAGTTAAGCAAGGAAAGATGCATGCTTAAAACAGGGTAGTTAGAATGAGAATGTGAAGAAATGGACAGAGTCAAGAGAGGTCCTGAGAGTATAAAGAACAGAATTTGATGACTTCTTGTGTAGTTATAAGGTAGTGTGCTACTGTAAACTGTACAGCCTTTAAATTTTTTTTAACATTTTATTTATTTTTGAAAGACAGAGAGAGACAGATCATGAGCAGGAGAGGGGCAGAGAGAGAGGGACACACTGAATCAGAAGCAGGCTCCAGGCTCTGAGCCATCAGCACAGAGTCTGATGCAGGGCTCGAAACCAAGAACAGTGAGATCATAACCTGAGCCAAAGTCAGCTGCTGAATAGACTGAGCCACCCAGGCTCCCTAGACTGTACAACCTTAAAGAAAACAAACCTCCTCATTCTTCAAACGTCCAACACAACCTCACTCCTTACCCTTAACTGATGGTCTGGGAAAACAGAAACAATCCAAACAGAACTTAATCACAATTCACCTTCAAGTTTATCATCTGTCTACACCCTATACTATATATTCTTATTTTCTTCTTGTTAAAATTGAAGACCAGTCCACCTTTTGGTGTGCGTCCTAAATTTCATCTCTTTTCACCTGCTCAAGGACATCACTCTCATAATTGCTCAGCTATTCTGCATCATCAAAATTTACCTTTCTAATGGATTGTTTTAACTAGCACACAAATATTCTATTATTCTCTCATCTTAAACACTTCCAGGGTGCCTGGATGGTTCAGTCTGTTGAGCATCTGACTCTTGAATTCAGCTCAGGTCATAATCCCAGAGTGGTGGGACCAAGTCTCATGTCAAATTCTGTGCTAAGCATGGAGCTTGCTTGAGATTCTCTCTCTCGCCTTCTCTCAATCACACTGTCTTTATAAATAGTTAATTAATTAAATGAAAAATTCCCTTGAGCTCGACACTATTTCCAATCCTGATCCCATATTTCTGTTGAAATTTTATTATTTTGTTAATTTATAATAGCTTATTGTCAAATTGGTTTCCATATAACACCCCATGATCCTTCCCACATGTGCCCTCCTCCATGACCATCACCCCTCCCCATTCCCCTTTACCTTCAGCCATCGGTTCATTTTCAGTATTCAATAGTCTCTCATGATTTGTGTCCCTCTCTCTCCACAACTCTCTTTCCCCCTTCTCCTCCCTATGGTACTCTGTTAGGTTTCTCCGATTAGACCTATGAGTGCAAACATATGGTATCTATCCATCTCCACCTGACTTATTTCGCTTAGCATAACACCCTCGAGGTCCATTCACTTTCCTACAAATGGCCAGATTTCATTCTTTCTCATTGCCATGTAATACTCCATTGTATATATATACCACTTCTTCTTGATCCATTCATCAGGTGATGGACATTTAGGCTCTTTCCATGATTTGGTTATTGTAGAAAGTGTCGCGATGAACATTGGGGTCCATGTGCTCCCATGCATCAGCACTTCTGTATCCTTTGGGTAAATCCCTAACAGTGCTATTGCTGGGTCATAGGGGAGTTCTATTGATAGTTTCTTAAGGAACTTCCATACTGTTTTCCAGAGTGGCTGCACCAGTTTACATTCCCACCAACAGTGTAGGAGGGTGCCAATTTCTCCACATCCTTGCCAGCATCTATAGTCTCTTGATTCGTTCATTTTAGCCACTCTGACTGGTGTGAGGTGGTATCTCAGTGTGGTTTTGATTTGTACTTCCCTGATGATGATTGATGCTGAGCATCATTCCATGTGCCTGTTGGCCATCTGGATGTCCTCTTTGGAGAAGTGTCTGTTCAGGTCTTCTGCCCATGTCTTCACTGGATTATTCGTTTTTCAGGTATGGAGTTTGGTGAGTTCCTTGTAGATTTTGGATACTAGCCCTTTATCTGATATGCCTTTTGCCACTATCTTTTCCAATCCTGTTGGTTGTCTGTTATTTATTTTATTGTTTCCTTTGCATTGAAGAAGCTTTTTATCTTAATGATGTCACAATAGTTCATTTTTGTTCATGATTCCCATGTCTCTGGGGATGTGATGAGGAGGAAATTGCTGCAAATGAGGTTGAGGAGGCTATTTCCTGCATTCTATTCTAGGGTTTTTATGGTTTCCTGTCTCACATTCAGGTCCTTTATCCATTTTGAGTTATTTTTGTGAATGGTGTAAGAAAGTGGTCTAATTTCATTCTTATACATGTTGCTGTCCAGTTCTACCAACACCACCTGTTGATAGGCTGTCTTTTTTCCATTGGATACTCGTTCCTGTTTTGTCCAAGATTAATTGGCAATACACTTGTGGGTCCGGTTCTAGGCTCTCTATTCTATTCTATTGGTCCATGTGTCTGTTTCTGTGCCAATACGATACTGTCTTGACGATGACAGCTTTAGCTTTGTAGTAGAGGCTAAAGTCTGGGATTATGATGCCTCCCGTTTTGGTTTTCTTCTTCAATATGACTTTGGCTATTCGGGGTCATTTGTGGTTCTATACAAATTTTAAGATCGTTTGTTCTAACTTTGAGAAGAATGCTGGTGTAACTTTGATGGGAATTGCGTTGAATGTGTAAATTGCTTTGGGTAGTAATGACATTTTAATGATGTTTATTCTTCCGATCCATGAGCATGGAATTTTTTTCCATTTCTTGGTGTCTTCTTCAATTTCCTTCATAAGTCTTCTATAGTTTTCAGCATACAGGTCTTTTACATCTTTGGTTAGGTTTATTCCTGGGTATTTTTATGTCTTTTTGTGCAGTTGTGAATGGGATCTTTTTCTTGCTTTCTCTTTCTGTTGCTTCATTTTTGGTGTATAAGAATGCAACCGATTTCTGTACATTGATTTTGTACCCTGTAACTTTACTGAATTCATTGATATGTTTAGAAGGCTTCTGGTGGAGTCGATTTGGTCTCCCATGTAGACTATCATGTCATCAGCGAATAGTGAAAGGCTTCTTCTTTGCCAATTCTGAAGCCTTTTATTTCCTCTTGTTGTCTTATTGCTGATGCTAGGACTTCCAGCACTATGTTAAAGAACAGGAGTGAGAGTGGACATCTTTTCGTGTCCCTGATTTCTGGGGGAAAGCTCTCAGTTTTTCCCCATTGATGATAACATTCACTGTGGGCTTTTCGTAAATGGCTTTTATGATGTTTAAGTAAGTTCCTTCTATCCCAACTTTCTCGAGGGTTTTTATTAAGAAGGGATGTTGTACTTTTTCAAATGCTTTTTCTGCATCTATCGACAGGATCATATGGTTTTTATATTTACTTTTGTTAATGTGATGCGTCACATTGATGAATTTATGAATATTGAACCAGCCCTGTAACCCAAGAATGAATCCCACTTGATCATAATTCAATAGTTCTTTTTATATGCTGTTGAATTTGATTTACTAGTATCTCATTGAATGGTTTTGAATCTGTATTCATTAAGGATATTGGTGTGTAGTTCTCTTTTTCTGTTGGGTCTCTGTCTGGTTTGGGAATCAAAGTGATGCTGCCTTCATAGAATGAGTCCAGAGGTTTTCCTTCCATTTCTATTTTTTGTAATAACTTGAGAAGGATCCGTGTTAACTCTGCTTTAAATGTCTGGAGAATTCCCCTGGGAATCCATCTGGCCTTGGGCTTTTATTCTTTTGGAGATTTTTGATAACTGATTCAATTTCTTCACTGGTTATGGGTCTGTTCAGATTTTCTAACTCTTCCCGTTTGAATTTTGGTAGTGGATATGCATTTAGGAATTTGTCCATTTCTTCCAGATTGTAAAGTTTGTTGGCATATAAGTTTTCATAGTAATCTCTGATGATTGCTTGTAGTTCTGAGGGATCAGTTGTAGTAGATCCATTTTCCTTCATAATTTGTCTATTTGAGTGTTCTCTTTTTTCTTTCTGAGGAGCCTAGGTAGAGGTTTATCAACTTTGTTTATTTTTTCAGAAAAACAACGCTTGGTTTCATTGATCTGTTCAATTGTTTTTGTGGATTCTATCTTGTTTAATTCTGCTCTGATCTTTATTATTTATCTTGTTTTACTAGTTTTGAGGTGCTCTTGCTGCTCCCTTTCTAGTTTCCTTAGGTGCTCTCTTAGGTTTTGAGTTTTCGCTTTTCCTAGTTTCTTGACATAGTCCTGGATTGCAATGAACTTTCCTCTTAGGACTGCCTTTGCTGCATCCCAGAGAGTTTGGATTGTTGTATTTTCATTTTCGTTTATTTTCATATATTTTTTAATTTCCTCTCTAATTGCCTGGTTCGTCCGGTCATTCTTCAGTAGGGTAGATTTTAACCTCCACATTTTGGACGTTTTCCAGGCTTCTTCCTATGGTTGATTTCAAGTTTTATATCATTGTGATCTGAAAACGTGCATGGTATTATCTCAATTCTTTTGTATTTATGGAGAGCTGCTTTATGACCCAGTATGTGATCAATCTTGGAGAATGTGCCATGTGCACTCGAGAAGAAAGTGAATTCCCTAACTTCAGGATGTATAGTTTTAGATATATCTATTAATTCCATCTGTTCCAGAGTGCTATTCAGGTCCATTGTTTCTTTATGATTTTTTGTCTGTTTGACCTATTCACTGTTGTAAATGGAGTATTAAAGTCCGCTATAATTAGCACATTCTTATCAATAAGATTCCTTCTGTTTGTGATTAGTTGTTTTATGTATTTGGGAGCTCCTGAATTCAGCCCTTAAATGTTTATAATTGTTAGCTCTTCCTGATGTAGAGACCGTGTAATTATTATATAATGCCCTTCTTCATCTTTTGTTACTGCCTTTACACTAAAGTCCAGTTTGTCCAATATAATTATGGCACTCCAGCTTTCTTTTGGCGTCCAGTGGCATGGTAGATATTTCTACATCTCCTTACTTTCAATCTGAAGGTGTCTTCAGGTCTAAGGTGAGTCTCTTGTAAATAGCAAATAGGTGATTTTGTTTTTGATCCATTCTTCTAACCTGTGTCGTTTGACTGAAGCATTCAGTCCATTGACATTTATTGTTCTTATTGAAAATGTGGGTTTAGATTCATGGTGTTCCATGGTGAGTGCATGTTTGTAGTGATGTCTCTGGTACCTTATATTCCTTGCTATATTTCCCTCATAGAGTCCCTCTTAGGATTTCTTGTAAGGCTGGTTTGGTGGTGATGAATTCTTTCATCATTTGCTTATTTGGGAAAACCTTTATCTCTCCTTCTATACTGAGTGATAGGCTTGCTGGATAAAGGATTCTTTGCTGCATATTTTTCCTATTCATCACATTGAAGATTTCCTGCCATTCCTTTCTGGCCTGCCAAGTTTCGGTAGATAGGTCTGTAACCACTCTGATAGATTTCCCTTTATATGTTAAGGCCCTTTTCTCCCTAGCTGCTTTCAGAAGTCTCTCTTTACCTTTATGTTTTGCCAGTTTCACTGTGATATTTCGTGCTGTAGGTCGGTTGATGTTACATGTTTGGAGAGTTTGGTATGTCTCTTGAATTTCAATGTCTTTCTCTTTCCCCAGAAAAGGGAAATTTTCTTGTATAATTTGGTCCAGCACCCCGTTAGGACCTGTGTCTTTATCTTCCTCTTCAGGAACTCCTAGGATATGGACATTGTTCTGTTTTATTGTATCACTCAGGTCTGATTCTCCTTTTGTGCTCCTGTATCAATTTCTCTCTCTTTTTGTCACCTTCCTCTTTTGCTATAACTTCGTCTTCTAATTCACCTCTTCTCTCTGCTTCTTCAGTCCTTGCAGTGGTAGCTTCCATTTTATTACTCACCTCATTTATAACCTTTTTAAACTTGTTACAGCTATTTTGAAGGTCCATAGTCTGCATATCAGTAGCTTCTCTGATGGTTTTTCAAGTCCACCAGTTAATTTTATGACAGTTGTTCTAAATTCTTGTTCAGTTAAGTGGTTTATGTCTGTTTTGAGCAATTCTGTAACTGTGATTTCATCCTGGAGTTTCTTTAGAGGAGAGTGTTCGTTTCTTCATTTTGGCTAGCTTTCTGTCTCTTGTCAGTTTTAAAAGCTCTTTCTGCACTGTGCGTCTATTACTATTTCTCTATTGAAGGAGGCTCTTTGACTGACTAGGGTCTGTCATTTCAGGAGATGTTCTTTTAATGGTGTCTTTCAGTTTCTCTTGTTATGCCTCTAATTAATTTATTTCCCTACTCAGCGATTTTTGGGACTTTCCACTATGTGTGGTTTGACTTGATTCTTGAGGTGGCCCTGAAATGGAAAACAGACTGACAAACACACAAAGAACGCAAGGACACAAATGTACTGACAGAACAAATAAAGAAGCAAACCAAAAGGGGAAAGAATAAAAGGAACAGGAAAGAAAAGAGAGGGGAAAAACAAGAAAAGAAAAAAGCAGGTGGGGGCATGGGGCAGTGATAGCCAGAGATAAAGGATAGTCTGAGAGCTTAAATCCTGTGGAGGGAGGGGATAAGGATGAGATAAAAGAAAAACTTCTGGATGGTTAAGAGTTGGTCTAAGCACAGCAGTGCCTAAGTGTTGACTTTTCCCAGACTCCAGGGGAAAAGGAAGAAAAGGAGGAAATAGAAAAATAGAAAAGAGAAAACAGGGGGAAATATTAAAAAGTAAAAATATTAAGAAAAAATGATTAAAAGTAATAAATAAAAACACAGTAGCTCTCCAGAGTGGATGGGTGTGGCTTGGTGTAGGTAGGTCGGGTCTCAGAGGCTGCTCTCTGAGGCCCTGCTTTAGTGGATGCAGGGAGAAGAATGGTGGTACCCCAAGCACCCCTCAGACCATGTGTTGCCAGCCACTCTCTTGAATCCAATTTCCTTGTGCCTCTAGCAGGCATAATTGTTTCTGTTTTTTAAGTTCTACCCCATTTCTAAGTTCTTGCCCACGCACTCAATATTGCCACCACAGTTAAAATCTTCTGCAGGTGGGTGGCTTTCTGGCCAGCATTGAGTAGGGGGATTGTGAAGTCCATTTTTTCCCCTGGCTCCGCCAGATGTCAGTGAGCTTCTGGGCCCAAAGGAAAACAAGCCATCTGAGGGTAAAGGATTTCTCTCTCCATGCTTAACTGTTCTCAGTTCCGGGGGAGGTCTCCCCTCTCCAGAGATTATGCTATGAGTGATTCAGTCTCTACTTCTCTTCCTCTGGTGTCTCTGCTCCCTTGCCCAGCGGTACTGTGCGTGGCTCCAAAGGTCTGTATGCCTCTGGACACACAGCCGCCCAGTGTGCACAGCTCTCTGTGGAACTGTGCGCCTGTAGACACATGGCTTTCTGCAGGCCCAATGCCAAACCTCTGGGCACATTGTTTCCCTGCTCATCTTTGGGCCAGCGCTCCCTCCCCCAAAGTCTCTGGTCCCAGTTCACACTCACTCACTCATGCATCCACGAGACTGCTGTTGATAAGGGGTCTGTGCACACACCTCCGTTCTTGGAGATCAGAAAGCTGTGGTTTTTAATTCGTCTCAGTTTGATAACTGTAGACAGATGGTGACAATGGAGCTCCTTACTTCTCGGCCATCTTGCCACTCCTATGTGTTAAAATTTTAAAAAGAAAGAAAATAAAATGAAAGAGAAGGAAGAAAAGAAAAAGAAAGGAAAGGAAAGGAAAGGAAAGGAAAGGAAAGGAAAGGAAAGAAAAGAAAAGAAAAGAAAAGAAAAGAAAAGAAAAGAAAAGAAAAGAAAAGAAAAGAAAAGGAAAACAAAAAGACAGGGGAAAAAGCCAGAGAGTTACTTACCTTGATATGTAGATTCCCTCTTCACTTATTATCTTTAGAAACCAATCCAGTTAAGCTTTTGTCCTGACAACTCTATCAAAACTGCTCTAGCAATTGTCATCAATAACTCCCAGGTTGTATGGTCCAGAGGCACGGCTGGTTTTATGGCATGCATCCTGCACTGAGCCCACATACTTAGAGAAGCCAAATGCTTGGTTTAATGCTCTATTGTTGCCATCCTATAATTCTTGGTAACTTTTGAACCAGAAACCTCACACCTTTATTTTTCACTAGACCTTGTTTAAGCATGCATCTTATAATTTTCTGATTATATAGCTGGTCCTATCCAAAGATCATTTTGAGTTCTCATTTTTCTACTTACCAATAGCATTTGGCTCAATTGATCACATACTTCCATAAACCTTTTCTTCACATAGCTTCATTAATACCATGCTGTTGGTTCTCCTATATCTCTGGCATTCCTTGTTGGTTTGTTCTTGTCTTCTTCACTTCTAAAGTACTAAATATTCCAGAGCTCAGATATCTGTGTTTTCTTCTCTATCTACATTCCTTTTCTTAGTGATTTTATTTATTTCCATGACATTAAGTATTATTTAAATACAAATGTCCTTCATGAAAATTTATATCTCCAGGCTAGAACTCTCTCCTGAACTTTAAACTATAAGCAAATTTTCCACTCAATATCTCTACTTGGATGTTCAATAGTTAATGTGACTAGAACAGTCTTAATTTATATATATATTTTTATAAATAGATCTCTCTTTCCCACTCAGAGTATAATGGTTTGGATATTAAATTTTGTGATTGCCCCGCCTATAGACATCTCAGATTGAACATGTCTGAAAAACGAAATCCTGGTGCTCTTTCCCATGCTTCTCATCTCAGTAAAGAATCTCACTGTTCACGTTGTTTCTCAGAAGCAGTGGTGGACTTATTGTATAGTTAATAAAGACTTCATGGCTTCTTACCTTTAATGGGTCTATTACAGAATCTGGTCTGGATCACTGGATCATTTGTGGAAGGCAGGAGGTTTATTTTACTCTGGTGGGCTCAGAGGAGATCATTTTCCAGAGGTCTGAGCCCTGAGCATAAGCAGAGGCAACACTTTATAGTCTGTTCATGCAGCAAGCAGAGTGGGAAGGAAAACTCGGAATGAGAGTCTTCTAGCAGGGCCTGGAATTCTCCTATCAGTCCTGTCAGCTATCTTATCACAGATTTTATCCTATCAAAACCTCCTAAAACCCTAACAGCAGGTTTTAGCAATGTATTCATACAGTCATATGGTTTTGTGAAATGTATTATGTATGATATAAATCATTCTAATGCTGGAAAGCAAAATTGAAAAGATGCCTTGGAACATTTCTGTAAAACATAAAAATTTAGTCTTCTGACTTGGCTCAATATAAAAAGTACTCTTTTTGTCATCTTTAAATTTATTTTTGAATCACAGAGAGAAAATTGAGATTAAAAATTAATAAAATATGAAGCAAAAATGATGAAATCAAAGAAATTCTGACTTGAAAAGTGAATTGAAAGATTTTTTTCCCAGATTATGTCCACACCAGTACTTCATTAAAAAGGAAGAGATAAATGTTGAATAGAAGTAATGAATAGGCTCTGGGCTTGTTTAAGAATCCAAAGGTTCAAGATAAGTAAATCATGTGAATATATCAGGAAAATATTTAAATTGCTCATTTCATACAAAATACTGACATTGGTAAAGATAACACAAAACTTATAATAATGCCATGAGTACCTTTATGCAAAAATGGTTAATGAGTGTCAATTCAAACAATATTTAATATTAGTCATTGTACAAGAAAATTTGAAATACTCCGAAATATTCTAGCTCATAAATTAAGAAAACTTGATAGAAGTGTCCCAACTTTACAAAAATTCTAAAGCTGTACATAACATTACGAGTAGCATGTTGGTAAGATGAAAGAAATGTATAAAAGCTATCATTCATTAAAAAAATTGATCAATCACCTGTGTGGCTCAGTCAGTTAAGTGGAAGACTCTTGATTTCAGCTCAGGCCATGATCTCACAGTTTGAGAGTTCAAACCCCTCTTCAGGCTCTGCATTGACAGTGCAGAACCTGCCTGGGATTCTATCTCTCCTTCTCTCTCTGCACCTCCTTGCCTCTCTCTCTCCTTAAAAAACAAACAAAAAAAAAACTTTAAAAAACTGATCAATCATGCTAGACAAGATTGACTTCTCAGGGTTCGCAGACAAAAACTGTAGAGAAAAATGATAGGAGAGCAATGTACCAGGCATTTAATTAAAAAAAAGTATTATGTTATTTTCCTGGATTTGTGTCATGTTTGTAATATTTGTTAGCTTTTTAAATAAGCGATTTATTGTGGTAACTTTTCTTATTCTACAACAGTTCTTTATTACTGCATAACTAATTACCTTAAAACTTAGTGGCTTGAAAAATAAAACATATTATTTTACAGTATCTGTCCACCAAAAATTCAGAAGTGCCTAAGCTTGGTAGTTCTTGCTTAGGTCTTTTATGAGGTTACAATTAACATGTTGGTTAAGGCTATAGTCATGTGAAGACTTGACTGAGCTGAGAAGATCCACACTCACATGGCTGGCAAATTATGCTGGCTGTGGGTGGGAAGCTTCAGATTCCCCCCATGTGGACCTTTCAGTAGGGTTTCTTATAACATGACAGCTGACTTCCCCTAGAGTGAAATATAAAAGAAAGAGCAAGGTAGAAGCCACAATGAATTCTATAATTTAGCCTCAGAAGTCACATACACAACTTTCTGCACTTTTATTGGTTACACACATCAGCCCTGTCTAGTCAGTATACAAAAGGAGTACAGAAAAGCATAAATATCAAGAAACAAGTATCATTAAATATCATCTTGGAGACTTGCTACCACAGTCCTCCTTCTGGCCACCAAATATTCAGGCCCTTCCTGTACAAAAAAAATACACCCCCTCTCTACCAGGTCCCCAAGGGCTTAATATCCCATAAGTGATTCAGAGTTTAGAATCTCCTCATCTAAATCATGGTCTAGTGTGGAAGAAGCTCCTTTATTATAGAAGCAGAGCTCTCAAAAACAGTTCACCTTGGCCCAAAGACCTGTTAACTAAAGAGATATCTTATTTGCTTTCTACACACCTAATGTACAACAGTAGGAGAGGCATAGCTATAATAACCACTATAGACACTCTCATTTAAGAAGGCAGGAAATGGAAGACAAACTGGCCCAAACAATCTTGAAATTCAGGTAGGCAAATGTTGGAAGTTCTCTGATTAGGCCTAAGTCCTACTCCTTCTCAGGGATTATTCTGCATGGCCTTTTACTCTGTATCCTGTGTTCTTGGTTCTACCTTCTGAGTCCATGTGTGAAGATGCATAGTTTACTCAACCTGCTTCTAGCTTGTAAATATTTTAGGGTCCAAAGCCTTCTTTTCATTTTCCATTTTTCTGTCCTTTTCAATACAAGTTAGCAGTATTTCTTCCAATATAATTCTTTTTAAAACTGAAAATACTATGAATCTCATTACGAGTTTACCCCATCAAAATCTTGAGGTAAGCCTTTTTCTAATGTGGACTTCTGCTGAGACTGCTAAGAGATAACACTCTTATGCTTCTTACAAGTCTTATTGTTTAAACGGATCTTTGAAACACTCTTTCATTTTTCTGAGATGTTAACAAAGAATTTTACAGCTATACTCTGATTTTCATTTTTGTATTATTGTTGTTGTTCTTGTTGTTCTTGTTGTTATTGTTTTTAACAGTGACCTGGATTTGATCCTTGCACCTGAGCCTTTCCTTAATTTTAGCAATATGTGCCATTCTGGTAAGATTGAGAGTTTTCAGAACCTGCAAGACTGCCTTCTTTATTTTACCAGTTTTGTTGTGATATAATTGACATATGATATTTTATTAATCCAGTGTGTACAACATAATGGTATGATATATGTATGTATTATGAAATGATTAAGACTGTAAGCTTAGCTAACATCAATCACCTCACATAGTTACATTTTTTTTTTCTCATGGTGATAACCTTTAAAAAGGTTAGCAAGGTTCTCTTAGCAATGTTCAAGTTGCAAGACTGGCTCTTTTTTGCTAACAGTTCTCCCTTAAGCTTACCAATGTCTTGTTGCATTTTATTATCAATAGCAAGAAGAAACCAGGAGGCACTCTCAACACTCAGCTTAGAAGTCTCCATAGCTAGATAACTTAGTTGCTCTAGTATATTTTCTACTTTCCCCATTAATACGAGTGACAGTGTTGCTAAACATTCAACCCCTATATAATAAGGATATCTTTCCTCCAGTTTCCTTCCTTCCTTCCTTCCTTCCATTACTTTCCTTCTTTCTATTACTTTCCTTCTTTCTATTTCTTTCTTTCTTTCTTTCTTTCTTTCTTTCTTTCTTTCTTTCTTTCTTTCTTTCTTTCTTTCTTCTCTCTCTCTCTCTCTCTCTCTCTCTCTCTCTCTCTCTCTCTCTCTCTTTCTTCTTTCTTTTTTATTTAGATTCAAGTTTCTTAACATATAATGTAGTGTCGGTTTCAAGAGTAGAATTTAATGGTTCATCACTTTCATATAGTATCCAGTGCTCATCCCAACAAGTAACCTCTCTAGTGCCCATCACCCATTTAGCTCATCCTCTCATGCAACACCCCTTCAGCAACCTTCAGTTTGTCCTCTAAGAGACTTTTACGGTCTGTCTCCCTCTCTCTTTATATCTTATTTTATTTTTCCTTCCCTTCCCTTCCCCTATGTTCATCTGCTTTGTTTCTTAAATTCCACATATGAGTGAAATTGTATGATATTTATCTTTGACTGACTTATTTTCTGACTGATTTATTCTCCGACTTTATACATACACACACACACACACACACACACACACACGCACACACACCAGATATTCTTTATCCATTAATTAGTAAATAGACATTTGGTCTTTTTCCATAACTTGGCTATTGTTTCTAGCATGCTGTAGACATTGGGGAGCATTTACCCCTTTGAATCAGCATTTTTGTATACTTTGGATAAATACCTAGTAGTGCAAATGCTGGATGGTAAGGTAGTTCTATTTTTAACTTTTTAAAAAGTTTATTTATTTTTGAGAAACAGAGAGAGCAGGGGAGGGACAGAGAGAGAGAGGGAGAGAGAATTCCAAGAAGACTGTGTGCCGTCAGCACAGCTGATGCAGAACTTGAACCCACAAAACATGAGATCATGACATGATGTGAAATCAAGAGTCAGATGTTTAACTGACTGAGCCACCCATGCCCCCTATTTTTAACTTTCTGAGGAACTTCCATACTATTTTCCAGAGTGGCTGCACCAGTTTGCATTCCCAGCAACAGGGCAAGAGGTTTCCCCTTTCTCCACATCCTCACCAACACCTGTTGTTTCTTGTGTTGTTTGTTTGTTTGTTTGTTTTAGCCATTCTGATAAGCATGAGGTGTAATCTCATAGTTTTGATTTGCATTTCTCTGACGATCCGTGAAGTTGAGCATCCTTTGAAGTGTCTGTTGGCCTTCTGTATGTCTTCTTTGGAAAAATGTCTATTCATGTCTTCTGTCCATTTGTAAACTGGATTGTTTGTTTTGGGGAGATTTTGAATTGTATCATTTATTTAGACATTTTGGATACCAGCCCTTTATCAGATATGCCATTTGCAAGTGTATTCTCCCATTACATAGGCTGCTTTTTCGTTTTGTTGATTATTTCCTTCATTATGCAGAAGTTTTTATCTTGATGATGTCCCAATAATTCATTTTTGCTTTTGTTTCTCTTGCCTCCAGAGACATGTCTAGTAAGAAGTTGTTGCAGCAGAGTTCAAGAGGTTGCTGTTGGGTTCTCCTCTGGGATCTTGATGGTTTTCTCATACATTTAGGTCTTTCATCCATTTTGAATTTATTTTTGTTGTGGTGTAAGAAATAGGTCCAGTTTAATTCTTTTGCAGGTAGCTATCCAGTGTTCCCAACACCATTTGCTAAAGAGACTTTTTTTTTCCTTTGGATATTCTTTCTTGCTTTGTTGAAGATTAGTTGGCTGTACATTTGTGAGTCCATTTCTGGATTCTCCGTTTTGTTCCATTGATCTATGTGTCTGTTTTTGTGCCAGTACCATACTGTCTTGGTGATTATAGCTTTGTAATACACCTTAAGGTCTGGAATTGTGATGCCTCTAGCGTTGGTTTTCTTTTTCAACATTACTTTGGCTATTCAGGGTCTTTTCTGGTTCTAGCCCTGTGAAGAATGCTGCTGCAATTTTGATTGGGATTGCATTGAATGTGTAGATTGCTTTGGTTACTATGGATATTTTAACAATATCTTCCAGTTTTCAAAGTAATTTTCCTTTTTTGTTTTAACCTCTTACTTGCAGCTTTTTAAAAGCCCAGCAAGATTCTACTGACAGTTTTGCCAATGTTCTTTCAGCTTTCTCTAACATCTCAAAATCCTTCTAATTTCTGCTAATTACCAAGTTTCGAAGCCTCTCCTTATTTTATGGTTATACCATGGTAGAACTACATCCCTAGCACCAAAATCTGTATTACCTACGTTTTCTGAAAAACAAATGAGCTCACAGTCAGCTAGTTTTTTTTAAATCAGCTCTTAAAAGAATAAATATTTATTACCTAACACAGTTTTGGGGGGTCACAAATTCAGGAATGGCTTAGCTTGGTGGTCTGGCTTAGGATCTCTCATGATATTACATTTAAGAAATTATCATGTGCAGTCAAGATTAGGGAGGATCATCTCAGAGGCAGTCTACAACACATTCAAGTAAATATTTACCTTCATGCCATACTTTTATTTGTGAAGTTGTATTTATTATACATATAATTTTGTGTTTCCACACACCTGGACCTCCAATAACTCAGACCAAAACTCTTGACTCATCTCTTTGTCTCACACCATAGTTGGTCTGCTGGTATATCCTGTCAAGTCTACCTTAAAAATGTATCCTCAATTCAGTCACATATCACAACCTCCATGGTTACCATGCTTCCTAAAACCAAGTCACTGAGATTATTGCAATTGTCTTTTAATTGGTCTTCCTGTTTCTATGTTTGTCCTCTTTATATTCTATTGGCAACACAGAAAACTGAATATTTAAAATAAAAGCCATATTAAGTTACTCTTTTGCTCAAAACCTCCAATGACTTCCTATCTTACCCGAAGCAAAAGCCAACATCCTTACATGTTCTACAAGGCACTATATGACTTACCCCCAAAGTCTCTGAAAACATACTTATCTCTTTCTTTCTTCTCTCTGTGCTCCACTTACAATGGATACGATGTTAATTCTACTTCAAAACCTTTCTTTTGAAGTTCTCTTCCTTAAATTCCCTTTTTCAAGATATAGCTCCTCTTTTTTAAATTTTATGTAAATCCAAGTTAGTTAGTATATAGTGTAATAATGATTTCAGGAGTAGAATTCAGTGATTCATCACTTAAATATAACACCCAGTGCTCATCCCAACAAGTGCCCTCCTTAATGCCCAACACCCATTTAGACCATCCTCTCACCCAACACCCCTCCAACAATCCTTAGTCTGTTCTCTGTAAGAGTCTTTTATGGTCTGCCACCCTCTCTGTTTTTATCTTACTTTTCTTTCCCTTTCCCTATTTTCATCAGTTGTTTTTCTTAAATTCCACATATGAGTGAAATCATGATATTTTTCTCTGACTTATTTTCTTAGCATAATACACTCTAGTTCCATCCATGTTGTTGCAAGTGGCAAGATTTTATTGCTTTTGATAACTGAGTAATATTCTGTGGGGAATAAGCTTAGGAATTACATGAGCTTGCACAGAGGGGCTAACAAGGCATAAAGAATTAGAAAGCCATAAGATGTTCACATCCAAGTTTTGGTAAACAAGATTAGTTAAATAGGTACAGGTAGGGCAGGGCAAAGGCCCCAGTATAGAGAGGGTGGACAAAGGCCCCAGAATAGAACAAAGGTATATGAGGTAAAAAGATTAGGTATTCAGGGTGGAAATGCCCCCTCTTTAGTACAATAGCATAAAGCTGTTTTCACAGGAAGGAAGGACCAAATTAGGTAAACAGGTAAATAGGGATATAGACTGCTGCAGGGTGAAGTTGCCCAGAGTGGAGCTAATTAAAAAAAGAAAGGTGCCTTGTTGACCCTGAGGTAGCATGCTCTTTCTTATCCCCTAGACCAGTTTAGGTAATCAGAGGTGGTGCCTCACGTCTGCTGTAAACAACCTTTCATGGCACCAAGATTTTGTTTTGTATTGACCCAAGCCCCTAACACAGTATATTTTCAAAATCCCCTTTCCCTCATGCCCGTGAGTTAATGTTCACTATTCCATTGTCTCTTTCTTTCTGCACATTCATCATCATGTTTGTGAGCTTTCTGATCCTAATAAAAACAGAGCAAGGATCCTTAATCAGGGCTCTTGTCTTCTCCTGGACATTAACCACCTCTTGCATTTTAATCCTGTGTCCTGTTTTCTTGCTGAACAAAATAGAACTCTAGACCCAGAGTCTACGACAGTATTCCATTGCATATATGCCACCACATCTTTTTTTTTTTTTTTTTTTTTTACCGTTTGTCAGTTGACGGACAGTTTAGCTCTTTCCATAATTTGGCTATTGTTGACAGTGCTGCTTTAAACATTGGGGTGCATGTTTCCTTCAAATCAGCGTTTTTATATCCTTTGGGTAAATACCTTGTAGTGCAATTGCTGGGGCATAACATAGTTGTATTTTTAATTTTTAAATATAATTTATTGTCAAGTTACTAAACATACAGTGTAAACAGTGTGCTTTTGGTTTGGGGGATAGATGCCCATGATTCGCTGCTTATATACAAACCCAGCGCTCATTCCAACAAGTGCCCTCCTCAATGCCCATCACCCATTTCTCCCTCTCCTCTGCCCCCATAAACCTTCAGTTTGTTCTCTGTATTTAATTGCCTCTTACGGTTTGCCTCCCTCTCTGTTTGAAATTATTTTTTACTTCCCTTCCCCCATGGTCTTCTGTTAAATTTCTCAAGTTCAACACATGTGTGCAAACATATATCTGTCTTTCTCTGACTGACTTATTTCACTTAGCATGATACCCTCCAGTTTCATCCATGGTGTTGCAAATGGCAGGATTTCATTCTTTCTCATTGTCAAGTGGTATTCTATTGTATATATAAACCACATCTTCTTTATCCATTCATCAGTTGATGGACATTTCAGCTCTTTCAGATTCATAAGGACACATGTACCCCAATGTTTATAACAGTGCTTTCAACAATAGTCAAATATTTTTAGTTTTTTGAGGAAACTCTCTACTGTTTTCCGGAGTGGGTACACCAGTTTTCATTTCCTTTTCTCTGCATTATCACCAATATCTGTTGTTTCCTGAGTTGTTAATTTTAGTCATTCTGACAGGTGTGAGGTGGAATCTCACTGGTTTTTTTATAACATGTTACATATTTTACTCTGTTAAAAATTTATATTTCTTCTGACAATGTTATCTACCAAAATTTAAGCTCTCTGAAGGCAGCAAGTTTGTTTCTTTCATGATGATATTCTCAACACATATAATAAGGCCTAACATACAATAGGTGTTAATTAAATATTTCTTGAATGAATAGATAAAGGAATGAATGAACAAGTTTTGGAGAGAATGCATTCAACACTAGGATTGTGCAGGGTGACTGTGTTCAAGAGGAAAAAGGACACAAAAAAACATGATATGATTATCTTTGTTAAGTCCTGTAGATATTTAAGATAAGATTGGGAAAATTACAGGGAAAATAAAAGGTCAAATTTAGTGATAAGAAAATTATTTGATAAGATGGTTGTGATGTAGTTGCGGGAGCAGAAATCATTGCCAAAATGTAATAAATGAGATAAGGAAGCATAGAAGCTGTGAATATCATTTTGAGAAAGAGGATAATGAAAGAAAGGGAGAGAGAGGAATAAGAAATGAATGACAGAGAATAAAGGGAGGCTGGAGAGAGAGAGAGAAAGAAAGAGGAAAAAACCCAGTGCAAGTGTAGTGGTTAAAAACTTAGGCTTTGGAGTCAGATTGTTATGGATTCAAGCCGCAGCTCCACCACTAAATACTTGCATGATTTCGGGAAAGTTGCTTAAACTCTGGAGCTTCAGTTCCCTTGGTCTATTGGAGATAATAATATTATCTACCTCCATAGGTAGGTGTCAGGATTAAATTAAATACCCAAGCAAAGTTGAGTGTGGTAAACTTTTTCAAGCATAGTAAGAACATAGCAAGTGTCAGCTTAAGAATAAGTGTCTCTAAAAATGTCACAGGGTTGACAATGGAAGTGTTCATATTTTAATGTTTTATAGGATATGGGAAGACTTGACCATAATTAAAAAATAAGGGAAATAAACTAGTGGAGGGAAGAGATTAAAGATGTAACAAATGAACAGGTAAAACAGAAGTGAACAATTATTGGTAATCCAGAAAAGAGTAGAATTTAATTAAAAGGACTTCCTTCTAACATTGAAGTAGGTAAAGATGATTAAATGGGTGACAGGGAGAAATTTAAGAGAAGAGATAAAGCTGTGTTGTATTTCATAAAACAGAAGGAATCAAGGCATCTGTTGAGAAAATGAATATGTGGGGTTCAAAGTTGTACAATGTGCTTCCCCATCCTGTCAAATTTGCCTTTGCTTTAAAAATTCAGGCATTATTTCTACTAAAATATATGCACTTATTTAGTGTTTTCCACAGTATCCACCAAAATCAGATACTGTCTTACACCTGTTTTTACAAAAGAGATAACAGTGAAAGTTCCTTTTTAAAGAATGGTACTCATAATCTTGTTGGTATATATGTACAAAGTGTGAATTGTTCAGAATGCATCTCAAAAATAATTTTAAGAGGTTTTTGTATCTTTAATACCAGGTTATTGATAAATATATCATAAATGGATAGGTAGGTCATTAGGCATTGTCCTACAATATGATGATTATGTGGCAAATATTTTCTATTTTGGTTTGCCATAGCTAGTCTACCTACCACTTTGTTGTTTTTTGTTTGCTTGCTGTTAAGGAAAAGGGTTTCTTCTGGATTGCAATTGGAAGAGGATTAAGAACAGAGGATATTGGGGCACCTGGGTAGCTCAGTCTGTTAACCGTCCGACTTCAGCTCAGGTCATGATCTCACGGCTCCTGAGTTCAAGCCCAAGTCAGGCTCTGTGCTGACAGCTCAGAGCCTGGAGCCTGCTTAGTATTCTGTGTCTCTTTCTCTCTGCCCCTCCCCCACTCGTGCTCTGTCTCTCTGTCTGTCTCTCTGTCTCTCCTCAAAAAAAAAAACATTATTTTTTTTAAATAGCAGAGGGTATACTGGGTAGGCCTTTAAAATTTGTAGTAGAGTAGTCACCTAAATAATCACATTGGATAGGGTTGCCACTGTACCATGTGGCAGTGAAGGTTGGTAAAAAAAAAAAAATAGCAGCAGTTAGAGTTTCCTGGTGACAATACTTCACTTCAAAATTAAGTAGTTCTGTGTGTAGCTTGTTTAAACTCAGGAAGGTAGGAGAGAGTGAAGGGGAGAAATGGTAGATCAGTCTTTAGATTTGAAAATGGTTTTTGGTATAAAACTACCATCACATCAACAATACAAACACTTGTAGAGTACTTACCACTTTGAGAGTAGTTCTAAGTTCAGAAGAATGACTTGGAATGTCACTGTTTATTGTTAGGAGATTTATCAAGAGAAAAAAAAAGAAACCACTTGGAAATTACTTGGATGACATTTTAAAAGACAACTGAGTTGTCTAAGACATTCCCTCATGTCTTTTCTAAATTCTAAGAAGCCAAAGAATTATCATTAATTTAATGTGAAAGATGTATGCTTTCACATCTTTGATTTAGATAATGATAGCTGCATTTTTTACATGTTAAACACATTGTTTCAAAGTCATTTAGAAGAAATAAGTATTGATTATGTATCATTACTTAAAGCTATCACTTTCTTGCTATTGAACCACTAGTGAAGTTACTGAACCCCAATAATTGTTCTTGTAGAATATTTAGTTTTATGAAAATTTTAAGGAACGCAATGCAACAAATAAGAACAATAGCATATATTGTGTTTCTCTTTCAAAATTTGTCCTAAAATCCACACTTTAAAGTTACTTACCAGACCAAACGTCTTGATTAGAATCAACTGAAGAATGGTGTCCTCCATTCAGGCAGAGAAGAGTAAAATCCTAGACAAATATAGGCTTTTTATACGCTCAGGTACTTAAAAGATTTGCTTTGGAAACCTGCTTCCAAGAGACTCTCAAAGTGAAGCACAATACTGGCAAAAAAGAAAAAAGGCTAGAAAGGAGATTATATTAAAAACAAAATGGATTCTTGAAAGAAGGGGCATTTCAGATGTACCAGGAAGAGATTATTCTGAAACCTTACAGAAGCTGCTGACCTTTCTAAATGAATCGCAAAAAGTGATGGAAAAGAAAGTAGTATAAAACTGAAGTCATAAGAGAAATTTGAGTGATTGAACCACCCAAAGCATGTACTGGATGGTGAAGTGGCTCCAAGTATATATGTTATACAATATTTGTCTTATATTTCAGTTTTGTTTACTATTTTGTGGCTCTGTACTTTAGTGTTGTTTAATTTAATTTACATACTTTGGGTTCATAAAGTGAGTGAAATAGAACTAGTATAACTAATTCACTAAAAGTTTCAGTGAAGAAAAATATTCGGTTGGAGTAGAAATTGGTAAACTTTTCTGCAGAGAATTTGCATTGAATTTCAAGGACTTAAAAACATTTATAGGCTTTGGGGGGCTTCTGAGGGGCTCAGTTGGTTAGGCAGCTGACTCTTGGTCTGGGCTCAGGTCATGATCTCAATTTGTGAGTTCAAGCCCTTCCTCAGGCTCTGCACTGACAGGGTGTAGCTTGCTTGGGATTCCCTCTCTCTCTCTCTCTCTCTCTCTCTCTCTCTCTCTCTCTCTCTCTCTCTCTCCTTCTCTCTCTCTCTCAAAGATAAATAAATAAACTAAAAAAAACCTTACAGACTTTGATTCAATAATTCCAGTTCAAGAAATCTTCAAAAAGGACTTCTTAGAAGTGGATAAATTCCTAGAAATATATACTTTACCAAAACTGAAATAGGAAGTAATAGAAAATTGAACAGACTGATTACAAAAATGAATTTGAAACAGTAATCAGAAGACTCCCAACAAACAAAAGTCCAGGACATGACTTCACAGGGGAATTTAAAGAAGAGTTAATATCTATTCTTCTCAAACTATTTCAAAAAAAATAGAAGAGAGAAAAACTTCCAAATTTATTTTATGAGGCCACTATTACCCTGATTATAAGACCAGACAAAGAGTCCACTAAAAAAGAGAAACACAAGCCAATATCCAGATGAACATAGGTCCAAAAATCTTCAAAAAAAATAGTAGCAAATCAAATCCAACAATACATTTAAAAAATCATTCAACACTGAAACTTACTTCCAGGAGGCAGAGTGATTCAATATTTGGAAACCAATAAGTGTGATATATCACCTCAATAAGAGGAAAGACAAAAACTATATGATTTTTTCATTAGATGCAGAAAAAGCATTTGACAAAATACAACATCCTTACATGATAAAAACCCTCAACAAAGTAGGTCTACAGGAACATGTTAAAATCCTGATATGCAACATCTACAGCAAACATCATCCTTAATGGGAAAAAATGAGATTTTCCCTTAAGGTTAGGAATAGGACAAAGATATCCACTCTTGCCACTTCATTTAACAGAGTACTGGAAGTCTTAGCCACACCAATGAGACAACAAAAATAAATAAGTGGAGTCCAAATTGGTAAGGAAGAAGTAAAACTGTCACTTTTTTCGGATGACATGATACCCTCCAGAGAAAACTCTAAATACTCTGCCAAAAAAATATAATAGAACTAATAATGAATTCAGCAAAGCCTTAGGATATAAAATCAATATACAGAAATTAGTTGCATTCCTAAACACTAATAATGAAGCAGTATAAAGAGTGATTAAGAAGATAATCTGACTGAAAACTACACCAAAAATATTAAAACACTTAGAAATAGGAATAAACCTAACCAAAGAGATGAAAAACTTGTACTCTGAAAACTATAACACGTTGATGAAAGAAATTCAAGGCAACATGAAGAAATGGAAAGGCATCTCACACTCGTAATTTGATACAACTAATATAGTTAAATGGCTATATTATTAAAGCAAACTACAAATTTAGGGAAATCTCTATCAAAATACCAACAGAATTTTTTACAGAAATATAACATAGAATCCTAACATTTGTATGGAACCACATAGGATTCTGAATAACCAAAGCAATCTTGAAAAAGCAAAGCAAAGTTGGAAGCATGACAATTCTGGACTTCGAGTTATATTACAAAGCTGTAGTGATCAAAAGAGGGTGGTACTGGCACAAAACTAACACATAGGTCAATGGAACAGAACAGAAAACCCAGAAATAAACCCATAATTATATGGTCAATTAATTTTTGACCAAAGAGCAAAGAATATCAAACGGGAAAAATACAGTATCTTCAACAAGTGGTGCTGGGGGAACTGGCCAGCAACATGCATAAGAAAGTAACTACCACTTTCTTATACCATACACAAAACAAAATTTAAAATTGATTAAAGAATTAATTGTGAGACCTGAAACCATAAAAATCCTAGAAGAGAGCACAGGCAGTAATTATCTCTGATATTGGCCATTGCAACATATTTCTAAATATGTCTTCTGAACCAAGAGAAATAAAAACAAAAAATAAACTATTGGGACTACACCAAAATACAAAGTTTCTGCATAGTCAAGGTAACAATCAACAAAAATAAAAGGCAACCTATGGGAGAGAATATTAGCAAGTGATAATTCTGATAAAGGGTTGGTATCTGAAATATATGAAGAACTACAACTCAACAACCCATACACAAATAATCCAATTAAAAATGGACAGAAGACATGAATAGACATGTCTTCAAAAAAGTCATCCAGATGGTCAGCAGACACATGAAAAGATACTCAATACCACTCATCATCAGAGAAATGCAAATCAAAACCACAATGCGATATCACCTCATATCTGTCAGAATGGCTAAAATCAAAACATAAGAAAGAACAAGTGTTGATGAGGATGTGGAGAAAAATGAACCTTCCTGCACTGTTGGTGTGAATGCAAACTGGTGCAGCCACTATGGAAAAGAATATGGAGGTTCCTCAAAAAGTCAAATTAGAACTATCCAGTAATTGCACTGCTGAGTATTTGCCAAAAATATAAAAACACTAATTCAAAGGGAAACATGCACGCCAATGTTTTCATCAGCATTTATTCACAATAGCCAAATTATGGAAGTAGTCTAAGTGTCTAGCAATAGATGAATGGATAAAGAAGAACTGGTTCATATATATGCAATGGAATATATATTCCATTGTAATACTATTCAACCATAAAAAGGAATGAAATCTTGCTCTTTGCAACAATATGGATGGAGTGAGGGGATGTAATGCTAAGTGAAATAAGTCAGTCAGAGGAAGACCAATACAATATGGTCTCACTCATGTGTGGAATTTAGGAAACAAAACAAATGAGAAAAAACAGAGAAGAAGAAAAAACAAGAAACAGATTTAACTATAGAAAACAATCTAATGGTTACCAGAAGGGAAGTGGGTGAAATATGTGATGGGGATTAAAGGGTAAACTTACCATGATAAGCACTGACTAATGTATAGAATTAATTACTATATAGTACACCTGAAACTACTAGAACACGGTGTTAAGTATACTGGAATTAATATTTAAAAAACTTAATAAAAATCATCCATACGAATTTAGAGAAAGTGAAGACTACAAACTGTTAGATTAATTTTGAATGTTTTTGTAATTATGCAAATGAAATTATACAGAATGTATGCATTTGTATCTGGTTTATTTCACACAACAACATAAGATTCATATAACTGTAGATTGTTCTTCTCTCACTATACAGTATTCAATTGTGTGACTATAACACAATTTATACTTTCTACATTGGGTATCTAGGAACTTTTCATTTGGGGGCTGGTGAGCATCTGAATACAATTTGTTAATCATAAAACTAGAAGAGGAATTGCTGTGTCATAGGGTATGCATATAATCTACTCAAATAGCTACTGCCAAACCATTTTCTAAGATGATTTTTAACTATTTCAGACCTACCCGCAATGAGTGAGTGCTCCACTTACTCTATATCTTTGTCAATACTTGTTATTTTCTGTCTTTCTCATTTTAGAAATTTTGTTGGGTGAACTAATAAATTTTTATATATTTTTCAACTAAAGTATATCTGACATACAATATATTAGCTTCAAGTGTACTACATAATGATTCAACAATTATATATATACATATATATGTATATATATAGAATGCTCACTGTGATAAATGTACATATCATCTGTCATCATAAAAATTTATTATATTATTGACTATATTCCTTATGCTGTACTTTAATATCTATGACTTATTTATTTTATCCCTTGCAGTTTGTACCTGTTAATCTGCCCACCTATTTCTTCTATTTCCTGACCTCTCTCCTTTCTGGCAGCCACTAGTTTGTTCTCTGCATTTATGAATCTATTTATGTTTTTTGTTTTCTTTAGATTCCACATAAAAGTGCAATTACATGGTATTTGTCTTTCTCTGTCTGACTTATTTCACTTAGCATAATACCTAGTAGGTCTATCCATATTGTTGTGAATGATAAGATTTCATTGTTTTAAATGGCTGAATAATCTTCCATTGTATATACCATTTCTTCTTTATCCATTCATCTACTCATGGACACCTGGGTTGTTTCAGTATCTTAGTTATTGTCAAGCTGCAACAAATATGGGATACATATAGCTTTTCAAATTACTGTTTTCTCTCTTAGTTAAATATCTAGAAATATCCAGTGGAATAACTAGATCATCTAGTATTTCTACTTTTAATTATTTGAGAAACCACAATACTGCTTTCCATAGTGGCTGTATCAATTTACATTCCCACTACCAGCACACAAGTGTTCCCTTTTCTCCATATCCTTGCCACCACTTGTTATTTCTTGTCTTTTTATTGTAGCCATTATGACAGGTATAAGGTGTTATCTCATTGTGATTTTAATTTATGTTTCCCTAATGAAGCCTAATGTTGAGCAGTCTCTCATAATTCTGTTTATCACCATATGTCTTCTTTGGAAAAATGAGTGTTCAGGTCCTCCACACATTTTCTTAATGAGATTATTTGAGTTTTTGGTGTTTCGTTGTATGAGTTCTTTATATGTTTTGCATATTAACCCCTTATCAGATTTGTCATTTGCAAATATCTTCACCCATTCTGTAGGTTGCTTTGTTGTTTTATTAATGGTATCTTTAATTATGCAAAAACTCTGTAGTTTGGTGTAGTCCCAATTGTTTATTTTTGCTTTTGTTACCCTTGCTTATGGAGACAGATAAAGAAAAATATTGCAAGAGACTATAGATGCTGGCGAGGATGTGGAGAAACGGGCACCCTCCTACACTGTTGGTGGGAATGTAAACTGGTACAGCCGCTCTGGAAAATAGTGTGGAGGTTCCCCCCAAAAACTATCAATAGAACTCCCCTATGACCCAGCAATAGCCCTGCTAGGGATTTATCCAAGGGATACAGAAGTGCTGATGCATAGGGGCACATGAACCCCAATGTTCATAGCAGCACTGTCAACAATAGCCAAATCATAGAAAGAGCCTAAAAGTCCATCACCTGATGAATGGATCAAGAAGATGTGGTATATATATACAATGCAGTACTACATGGCAATGAGAAAGAATGAAATGTGGCCATTTTTTGCAAAGTGGATGGACCTCGAGGGTGTCATGCTAAGTGAAATAAGTCAGGCAGAGAAGGACAGATACTCATAGGTCTAACAGGAGAGCAGGAGAATCCTAATTCCCCTCCGTGGGGAGGGGAAGGGAGAAAGAGAGTTGGGGAGAGAGAGGGACATAAAATCTGAGGGACTATTTTTATTTTTATAAATTTTTTAATGTTTTATTTATTTTTGATACAGAGAGAGACAGAGCATGAGAGGGGGAGGGGTAGAGAGAGAAGGAGACACAGAACCGGAAGCAGGCTCCAGGCTCTGAGCTAGCTGTCAGCACAGAGCCTGACGCGGGGCTCCTGAGATCTGACCTGAGCCGAAGTCGAAGTCGGAGGCTTAACTGACTGAGCCACCCAGGCACCCCTCTGAGGGACTATTGAACACTGAAAAGGAACTGAGGGTTGAGGGGGAGGGGAAAGGGAAAAAGAGGTGGTGGTAATGGAGGAGGGCATTTGTAGGGAAGAGCACTGGGTGTTATATGGAAACCAATTTGACAATAAACTATTAAAAATGAAAGAAAAATATTGCTAAAGCTAATGTTTCAGAGTTCACTGGCTATTTTTTTATGAGTTTTATGGCTTCACATCTCAAATTTAGATATTTAATAATTTTTGTGTTTATTTTTGTGTATGGTATAAGGACATAGTCCAGTTTCATTCTTTTGCACATAGTTGCCATTTTTTCCCAACAGTGTTTGCTAAAAAGAATGACTTTTTCTCATCGTTTATTCCTGTTTCCTTTCTTGTACACTAATTTATCATATAAGCATAGTTTATATCTGGGCTCTCCACTCTGTTCCACTAATCTATGTGTCTTTTTTTGTGCAAATAATATGTCCTTTTGATTGCTACAACTTTTTAGTCTAGTTTTAAATCTGGGATTCTGATTCCTCCAGGTTTGGCCTTCTTTCTCAAGATTGCTTTGGCTATTTAGGGTCTTATGTGATTCCATAGAAATTTTGTAATCATATGTTCGAGTTCTGTGAAAAACACTCTTATTGATGTTTTATTGGTATTGCATTTATATTGCTAAGGGTTGTATCAAATTTTTAATAATATTAATTCTTCTAATCCATGAGTCTGATAGATCTTTCTATTTATGTGAGCCATCCTCAATTTCTTTCATCAATGTCATAGTTTTCAAAATATAGGCCTTTTATTTCCTTGATTAAACTCGTTCCTAGGTATTTTACTCTTTTTGATGCAATTGTAAATGAGATTTTTTTCTTAATTTCTCTTTCTGCTATTTTTATTAGTGTATAGAAATTCTATAGATTTCTGTATATTAATTTTGTATCCTGCAACTTTATTTATTAGTATTTATTATAGTTTATTTATTCATTCTAATAAGGTTTTTGTGGAATCTTTAGGGTTTTCTATATAAAGTATTGTGTCATCTGAAAATAGTAATAGTTTTACTTCTTCATTACTAGTTTGGATACCTTTTATTTCCTTTTGTTTTCTGATAGCTGTGGCTAGAACTTCTAGTATTATATTGAATAATTGTGGGGAGAACTGATATCCTTGTCTTCTTGATCTTAGAGACAGCTTTTCACCGTTAAGTATGTTGGCTGTAAGTTTGTCACATATGGTCTTTATCATGTTGAAGTGTCTTCCTCTATCCCCACTTTGTTGAGAGTTTTTATCATAAATAAATGTTAAATTTATTGAAGTGATTATATGATTTTTATCCTAAGTGTTGTTTATGTGGTTAATTGATTTGTGAATATTCAGACATTCTTGCATCCCTGGAATAAATCCCATTTGATAGGTGCGAATGATCTTTCTGGTGTATTCTTAAATTCAGTTGGCTAATATTTTGTTCAAAACAATTGCATTTGTGTTTATTGAGGCTATTGATCTATAATTTTCTTATTTTGTGGTTTCCTTTCTAGTTTTAGTATCAGGGTAATGCTGGTCTCAGAACTTAGAAGCATTTATTCTTTTAGTTTTTTGGAATATTTGGAGAAAGATACTTATTAACTCTTCCTCAAATTTGTGGTAAAATTCACCTTTAAGCCATCTGGTCCTGGAGTTTTGTTTGTTGGGATTTTTTCTTTTATTACTGATTCTATTTCATAACAAGTAATTGATCTGTTTAGGATTTCTATTTGTTCTTAATTCAGTATTGGAAAATTATGTGTTAATCCATTTCATCTAGGTTGTTCAATTTGTTGGCTTATGATTTTTTGTAGTAGTCTTTATCATGTTTTATGTTTCTGTGGTGTCAGTTGTATATTCTCTTTTTTCTGGATGAGTCTGACTAAAAGTTTATCATTTTTTTTTATCTTTTCAAAGTTCTTAGTTTCATTGATTCTCTTTATGCATTCTATATTTCTGCTCTGATCTTTATTATAATAACTATAATAATAGTTATTTATGAAAGTATCTCTTAAAATTAGTCCCAGCAGTGTCTTTTTCTTTAAATTTCTATTAAATTTTAGTTTTAGCTCATTGTAATCAATTATGTGGTCTTTAGTACTTCAGCTTTTTGGAATTAGTTTTCTTTCAGAATCTAATGTGTGATCAGTTTTGTAAAAGTAAAAGTGATGGTTGAAAGTAATATATATTTTCTGTAATGTTTTAAATTTGTTATGATAGCCTGATTAGTATTATATTATTTATTATTTTTCTACTTAATCTGGCTAAGATAGAAAGGGTGGATTAGAAATTTCTACTTCACTTCTGTTTCTCTCATTTTCTTAGAGGTAGTACATGTAATGCAGTGGTTCTCAAATTTTAGCATGTATTAGAATCAACTGGAAAACTTGTTAAAATGCAAATTTCGGAGTTCTAGAATGTATAAGAGATAATGTCAGGAGTTTACATTTTTAGTAAACATTCTGATGCAGGTAATGCAAAGACTAACATTTCAGATACACTAAGGTAGTTTCCTTCAGGTTCTCAAGTTATAATTAATTGAGTTCAAATCTCAGTTATGCCTTTACAAGGGAGAGCCTCAAACAAGTTATTAAACCTCTCTATGCTCAGTTATTTCATCTCTGAAATGAGAACAACCATGTCTGCCACATACTGTTATTTTGAACATTAAATTAACTAATGCATGTGAAAATGGTAGTGCAGTATCCGGTTACATTGTTTATTATTATAAAGGCCCATGTCTCAAAAAGATAGTTGCAAATGGCATATCGGATAAAGGACTAGAATCTAAAATCTACAGGGAATTAACCAAACCCCACACCCAAAAAACGAATAACCCAGTGAAGAAATGGGCAGAAGGTATGAATAAACACTTCTCCAAAGAGGACATCCATATGGCCAGCAGACACATGAAACGATGCTCAGCGTCAGTCATTATCAGGGAAATACAAATCAAAACCACACTGAGATACCACCTCATACCGGTCATACTGGTTAAAATGAACAAATCAAGAGACTATAGATGCTGGCAAGGATGTGGAGAAATAGGCACCGTCCTGCACTGTTGGTGGGAATGTAAACTGGTACAGCCTTTGAGGAACAGTGTGGAAGTTCCTCAGAAAAATAAAAGGTAAACACTTGCGCCTCTTATTTTCATTGACCACATACTGTTTCATCAATGTAAAATAACTTTGCCTGATTTATTTAATTCTACTTTGAGTATTATTATTGAACATCTATACACTTTTATTATATTTTTCTGTTATGTTTTTGACCATTTAAAAATATTTTGGGGTGCCTGAGTGGTTCAGTTAATTAAGTACCTGACTATTAATTTCAGCTCAGGTCATGATCTCATGGTCATGGGATTGAACCCCATGTTGGGCTCTATGCTGAGTATGGAGCCCTCTTGGGATTCACTCTCCCTGTCTTTCTGCCCTTCTTCCACTTGTGCTCTCACCCTATCTCCCTCGAAATAAATAAACATTAAAATGCTTTTACTTTTAAGGAACTTTATTTTAGATATTTCTCATAAGTTGCAAATAGTTGTCCTTCTTTTCTCAGTTAAGTCTGAAACTTTGTTGTTGTTGTTGTTGGTTAGTTTTTAATTTATAATCATAAACTTAACTCTGTAGTCCAGCTAGACTTGGAGACAAGTGAGGAAAATATGGAGTCCATAGAACTGCAGGAAAAACACAAAGATTAATGGAGTACCTGGGAGACTCAGTCAGTTAAGTGTCGGACTTCGGCTCAGGTAATGATGTCACAGCTTGTAGGTCCAGGCCCCGGGCTGGGCTCTGTGCTGACAGATTGGAGACTGGAGCCTGCTTCAGATTTTTGTGTCTCCCTCTCTCTCTCTCTCTGCCCCTTCCCTGCTCACACTCAGTCTCTCAAAAATGAATAAACTATTAAAATTTTTTATAAAAAATAAGAGAAAATAACACAAAGACTATTGGTTATTTCAAGCAGATGGAGTGAAGGAGTGCTCCAATGAGCTACAGAAGGAATAATCTGGTAGTTAAGGTAAAACAAAAGTCATATGTATTAGATTTGTCCCTGGTCAGCAATGGTGATGTTCTTGCTGGTCTTGACATTCCTGGACCCAAAGTGCTCTATGGCTTCCACAATAATCATACCTTCTTTCACCTTGCCAAAGACCACACAGTTCCATCCAACCACTCAGTCTTGGCAGTGCAGATGAAAAACTGGGAACCATTTGTGTTAGGTTGGGATTTATCATGGACAAGATGCCAGGATCCTTATGCTTCAGGATGAAATTCTAATCATAAAATTTCTCCCAATAGATGGACTTGCTGCCAGTGCCATTATTATATTTGAAGTCACCACCCTGGCATATAAATCCTGGAATAGTCTTATAAAATCAGAAGCCCTTATAACCAAATTCTTTCTCTTCAGCGCTAAGAGCATGAAAGTTTTCTGCTGTCTTTGGAAATTTGTCTGCAAACAGCTTGAAGGAGACATGACCCAAAGCTCACTGATCACAGAGATGTTGAAAATACAGTGTGGTTGACCATGGATGGGTGGCGGCATCTGCAAGGCCAAATCTGAAACTTTCATCAGAGGACTTAACTCATTTATATTGGCTTTGTCTTTTATAAGCTCCTGTCTTTTAATTATTTTCATGTTTTTATGCTGCTTCTTTTGTTCTATAGACAATATTTTCCCTCCTTGTTTAAATATTTGGAAGAAGGGGCGCCTGGGTGGCTCAGTTCGTTAAGCGTCTGACTTTGGCTCAGGTCATGATCTCATGATTCATGGGTTCAAGCCATGCGTCAGGCTCTGTGCTAACTGCTAGCTCAGAGCCTGGAGCCTGTCTTCAGATCCTGTGACTCCTTCTCTCTCTGACCCTCCCCTGCTCACACTGTCTCTCTCTCTCTCTCAAAAATAAATAAAAACCATTAAAAAACACGTAAATATTTGGAATAAATTAACCATCTTTAAAATTTATTTTTATGTTTTAAAAGTTGCTTCTCTTATTTACCCAAAGGATAAAAAACTACTGATTCTAAGAGGCACATGTGTCCCAATGTTTATAGCAGCATTATCAAACAATACCAAATTTTGGAAATGCCCCATAAATGAGCCCAAATGTCCACCCAATGACAAATGGGGAAGGTAGCAGTGGTGTATATATGTACACAATGGAATATTACTCAGTGATAAAAAAAGAATGAAATCTCGCCATTTACAACAACATGAATGGAAGTAGAATGTATTATGCTGAGTGAACTAAGTCGAGAAATTGAAGTATCATATGATTTCACTCATATGTGGAATTTAAGAAACAAAACAGAAGAACATTGGGGAAGGGAAGGAAAATAAGATAAAAAACAGACAGAGAGGCAATCCATAAGACACACTCTTTTTTTTAAAAATATACATTATTGTCAAGTTGGTTTCCATAAAATACCCAGTGCTCATCCCCACAATTGCCCTCCTCTATGACCATCACCCCCCATCCCCTTTCCCCCTCCCTCTTCAGCCCTCAGTTTGTTCTCAGCATTCAAAAGTCTCTCATGATTAGCCTCACTCCCTCTACCCAACTCTTTCCCACCCCCTTCCCCATTCCTATGGTCTCCTATTAGGTTTCTCCTGTTACACCTATGAGTGACAATATATGGTATCTGTCCTTCTCTGCCTGACTTATTTCGCTTAGCATGACTCCCTCTAGGTCCATTTTAAGTTGGTTTCCATATAACACCCAGTGCTCTTTCCCACACGTGCCCTCCTCCATGACCATCATGTTCCTTCCCCTTTCCCCCTCCCCCTTCAGCCCTCAATTTGTTTTCAGTATTCAAGAGTCTCTCATGATTTGCATCCCTCCCTCTTTCTATTTTCCCTCATTCCCCTCTTTCATGGACCTCTGTTAAGCTTCTCTTCTACAGTTAAGAGTGAAAATATATGGTATCTGTCCTTCTCTGCCTGACTTATTTCACTTAGCATGACACCCTCGAGTTCCATCGACATTGCCATGAAAGGCCAGATTTCATTATTTCTCATTGCTATGTAGTATTGCAGTGTGTTGTGTGTGTGTGTGTGTGTGTGTGTGTGTATCACATCATCTGGATTCACTCATCAGCTGACGGACATTTAGGCTCATTCCATGATTTGGTTATTGTTGACAATGCTGCTGTGAACATTGGGTACATGTGCCCTATGCACCTGCACTCCTGTGTCACTTGAGTAAATCCCTAGAAGTGCTATTGCTGGGTCATAGGGGAGTTCTATTGATAGTTTTTTGAGGAACCGCCACACTGTTTTCCATAGAGGCTATACTAGGTTACATTTCCACCAACAGTGTAGGAGGGTGCCTATTTCTCCACATCCTTGCCAGCATCCATAGTCTCTTGATTTGTTCATTTTAGCCACTCTGACAGGCGTGTGGTGGTATCTCAATGTGGTTTTGATTTGTATTTCTCTGATGATGAGTGACGCTGAATATTGTTTCATGTGTCTGCTGGCCATCTGGATGTCCTCTTTGGAGAAGTGTCTGTTAATGTCTTCTGCCCATTTCTTCACTGGATTATTTGTTTTTCAGGTGTGAAATTTGGTGAGTCCCTTATAGATTTTGAATACTACCCCTTGATTCAATATGCCATTTGCAACTATCTTTTCCCATTCCATCAGTTGCCTATTAGTTTTTTTGATTGTTTTCTTTACAGTGCAGAAGCTTTTTATCTTGATGAGGTCCCAATAGTTCATTCTTCCTTTTGATTCCCTTGCCTTTGGGGATGTATTGAGTAGAAAATTGCTGTGTTTGAGGTCAAGGAGGCTATTTCCTATTTTCTCCTCTAGGATGTTGATGGTTTCCTGTTTCACCTTTAGGTCCTTCATCCATTTTGAGTTTATTTTTGTGTGCGGTGTAAGAAAATGGTTTAGTTTCACTCTTTTACAGGTTGCTGTCCAGTCTCCTGGCATCATCTGTTATAAAGGCTGTCTTTTTCTATTGGATCTCTTTCATGCTTTGACAAAGATTAATTGGCCAAACATTTGTGGGATCTACTCTGGGTTCTAAATTCTATTCCATTAGTCAATGTGTCTGTTTTTGTGCCAAATCATACTGTCTTGATGACTGTGTTGTAGTAGAGGCAAAAGTCTGGGATTATGATGCCTCCCATTTTGGTTTTACTCTTCAATATTAGTTTGGCTATTCGAGGTCTTGTTTCATTCCATACAAATGTTAAGATAGTTTGTTCTAGCTTTGAGAAGAATGCTGGTGCAATTTTGATTGGGATTGCATTGAATGTGTAGATTGCTTTGGGTAATAATGACATTTTAACAATATTTATTCTTCTGATCCATGAGCATGGAATGCTTTTCCATTTCTTTGTGTTTTCTTCAATTCCTTTCATAAGTTTCCTATAGTTTTCATCGTACATATCGTTTTTTTATTTTATTTTTGATACAGAGAGAGACAGAGCATGAGAGGGGGAGGAACAGAGCTGAGCTAGCACAGAGCCTGACGTGGGGCTTGAACCCACGGATGTGAGATCTGACCTGAGCTGAAGTTGGAGGCTAACCGACTGAGCCACCCAGGCGGCTCACATCGTACATATCTTTTACATCTTTGGTTAGGTTTATTCCTAGGTATTTTATGGTTTTTCGTGCAACTATGATTGGGATCACTTTCTTGATTTCTTTTTCTGTTGCTTCATTACTGGTGTATAAAAATGCAACCCACTTCTGTACTTTGACTTTGTACCCTGCGACTTTACTGTATTCATGGATCACTTCTAGTCGGCTTCTGGTGCAGTCTGTCAGGTTTTCCATGTAGAGTATCATGTCATCTGAAAAAAGTGAAAGTTTGACTTCATCATTGCCAATTCCCATGTCTTTTATTTCCTTTTGTTGTCTGATTGCTGATGCTAGGACTTCCAGCACTATGTTGAACAACAGTGGTGAGAGTGGACATCCTTTTTCCTGATTGCAGGGGGAAAGCACTCAGTTTTTCCCCATTGAGGATGATATTAGCTGTGGGCTTTTCATAAATGGCTTTTAGGATGTTTAAGTACGTTCCTTCTCTCCCTACGTTCTCAAGGGTTTTTATTAAGAAAGGATGCTGTCTTTTGTCAAATGCTTTTTCTGCATCTATTGACAGGGTCATACGGTTTTTATCTTTTCTTTTGTTAATGTGATGTATCACATTGATAGATTTGGGAATATTGAACCAGGCCTATAACCCAAGAATAAATCTCACTGGATCATGATGGATAATTCTTTTTATAATGTGTTGAATTTGACTTGCTAGTATCTTTTTGAGTACTTTCACATCCATATTCATCAAGGATATTGGCCTGTAGTTCTCTCTCTCTCTCTCTCTCTCTCTCTCTCTCTCTCTCTCTCTCTCTCTTTGGGTTGGCTTCTGTCTGGTTTGGGAATCCAAGTGATTTTGGCTTCATAGAATGAATTCAGAAGCTTTCCTTCTATTTCTATTTTTTGGTATAGCTTGAGAAGAATGGATATTAGCTCTGCTTTAAATGTCTGGTAGAATTTCCTTGGAAGCCATCTGTTCATGCAGATTTTTGATAACTGATTCAATTTCTTCAGGAGTTATGGGTCTGTTCAGATTTTCTATCTCTTCCTGTTTGAATCTTGGTAGTGCATGTGTGTTTAGGAATTTGTCCATAACTTCTAGGTTGTCCAATTTGTTGGCATAAAGTTTTTCATAGTATTTCCTGATAATTGCTTGCATTTCTGGGGAATTGGTAGTAATAGACCATTTTCATTCTTGATTTTGTCTATTTGGGTGCTCTCTCTTTTCTTCCTGGAAGCCTATCTCAGGGTTTATCAATTTTGTTTATTTTCCCAAAAAAAACAATTCTTGGTTTCATTGATCTGCTCGACTGTTTTTTTTTTTTTTTGGATACTATATTGTTTATTTCTGCCCTGATTTTTATTATTTCTCTTTTTCTGCTGAGTTTAGGGTGCTCTTACTGTGCTTTTCCTAGTTCCTTTATGTGCTCTGTTAGATTTTGAATTTGTGCTTATTCTAGATTCTTGAATTAGGCCTAGATAGCAATATACTTTCCTCTTAGGAATGCCTTTGTTGTGTCCCAGAGAGGTTGGATTGCTGTATTTTTATTTTCATTTGTTTCCATATATTTTTTAATTTCTTCTCTAATTGTCTGATTGGCCCAATCGTTCTTTAGTAGGGTGGTCTCTATCTTCCATATTTTTGGAGGCTTGCCAGACCTCTTTCTGTAATTGATTTCAAGTTCCATAGCATTGAGATCTCAAAGTGTGTGTGGTATGATATTGATTTGATTATATTTATGAAGGGCTGCTTTACAACCCAGTATGTGATCTATCATGGAGAATATGCCATGTGCACTCGAGAAGAAAGTGAATTCCCTAGCCTCAGGATGTAGAGATCTAAATGTATATGTCAAATCCATCTGTTCCAATGTGTCTTTCTGGTCCATTTTTTCTTTAGTGATTTTATGTCTATTTGACCTATGCATTGCTGTAATTGGAGTATTAAAATCCTTTGCAACATGCACATTCTTATCAATAAGATTGTTTCTGTTTGTGATTAATTGTTTTATGTATTTGGGTGATCCCAAATTTGGTTAGTAGATGTTTATAATTGTTAGGTCTTCCTGATGGAGAGACCCTGTAATTATTATATAATGTCCTTCTTCATTTCTTGTTACTGCTTTTACTTTAAAGTCCAGTTTGTCTGATATAAGTATTGCTACTCTGGCTTTCTTTTGATTTTCAATTGCATGATAGATATTTCTCTATCCCCTTACTTTCATTCTGAAGGTGTCTTCAGGCCTAAAATGAGTCTTTTGTAGACAGCAAATAGATGGATTTTGTTTTTTTAATCCATTCTGCTACCCTGTGTCATTTGATTGGAACATTCAGTCTATTTACATTCAGTGTTATTGTTGAAATATATGGGTTTAGATTCTTTGTGTTCTCTGTAGGGTTCATGCTTGTAGTGGTGTCTCTGGAACCTTGATTTCCTTGCAACATTTCCTTCATAGAGTCTCTCTTAGGATTTCTTGTAGGGCTGCTTTTGTGGTGTTGAATTCTCTCAATTTTTATTTATTTGGGAACACCATCATCTCTCCTTCTATTTTGAAGACAGGCTTGCTGGATAAAGGATTCTTGGCTGCATATTTTTTCTGTTCATCACATTGAAGATTTTCTGCCATTCCTTCCTGGCCTGCAAAGTTTCAGTAGATAGGTCTGTATCCACTCTGATATGTTGGGGCCCAGTAGGCCAAAAACCTCCCACATAGCGCACATGTGGCTTCTGTTCATCCTGTCTATGATTTTTTCATTGCTTTGCAAAGAGGCATATACTTTTAGGCTTTGAATCAACTTGGGTCAATCAGTAACTTCAGCTTTCCCTTACTTTGTTTTCTAGCTCTTTGTCTGTTGTTGGGAGTAAACACAATCCTCTGCCAAACATTTGCTTATTAAAGGATAAGCATCTTGCCCATGTATAACTGATGAAGTGCCTTAAGGAATGTAAATCTTCTCAAGAAGAATTCTTTAGGTTCATCTTATGCTTAGATCCAGACTATTATTAGGGAATCCCTCTCTTGTAACTACTGTCCTGATAAGAATGACCCTTTCTGGAACATGTCTTTACTTTAAGGACCTTGAACTATGTAATCATTAAAGAAATGATGTAATCATCCATGGTATATAAGACATTGACTATCTTAGTACAACGTGGATTTACCACCATTCACGTTGTCTGTCTTATTTCTTATAGATATTGCGCTGACACCAACCCCCTACTCGGGACCTTTCAACTGGGGTGCGTGGGCTGGTCCCCCGCACTGATAGGTTTCCCTTTGTATGTGAGGTCCCATTTATCCCTAGCTGCTTTAAGAATTCTCTCTTTATCCTTATATTTTGCCAGTTTCACTATGATATATCATGCCAAAATTTGATTCAAGTTATGTCTGAGGGGAGTTCTCTGTGCCTCTTGGATTTCAATGTCTATTTTCTTCCCCAGATTGGGGAAGTTCTCAGATCTAATTTGATCAAGCACCTCTTCAGGACCTTTTTCTCTTTCTTCTTTCTCAGGAATTCCTATGATATTGATATTCTTCTGTTTGGTTGTGTTACTTAGATCTCGATTTCTCCTTTTGTGCTTCTGTATCAATTTATCTCTCTTTTTCTCGGCTTCCTCTTTGTCAATAATTGTGTCTTCAAATTCACCTATTCTCCTCATTTCCTCTTCAATTTGTGCAGTGCATCCTCCATTTTATTATGCACCTCTCTTATAGCATTATTTAACTTATCACAGCTTTTTTTAAGGTCCTTAGTCTTTGTATCCATAGCTTTTCTGATGTCTTCCATGATTTTTTCAAGCCCAGCAATTAAGTTTATGACAATTGTTCTAAAATTCTTGCTCTGTTATGTTGCTTATATCTGTTTTGAGCTGTTCTGTAGCTGTGACTTCTTCCGGGAATTTCTTTAGAGGAGAGTTCTACTTCGTCATTTTGGCTAGCTTTTTGCCTCTTGTTAGTTTTAAAAACTTGTTATGCCCTCCGCACCTGTTAGTATTGCTCTATTAAAGGAGGCTCATTGACTGTCCAGGGCCTGTCCATTCAGAAAGAGTTCTTTAAATGGAGTCTCTTGGTTTTTCTTGTTGTGCCTTTGGTTATTTTATTTTTCTCCTCAGTGATATTTGGGACACTCCACCCCGTGTACTTTGGCTTGTTTCTTGAGGTAGCCCTGAAAAGGAAACAGACAGACAAACACACAGGGAAAAAAAGCATAGAAACTCACAGACAAATGAAACAAACAAGCAAACCAATCATGGGAAAGAAATAAAAGGGTGGGGGCAAAAACAACAAAAGATTATGGACAGTCTGAAAGCATAAAACCAGAAATCCCAGCTACAAACAAAGAGTAGGGTGGAGGCAGTGCTGTTGGAAGAGCATCTACAAAGAGAGAAGTCACAAGGGTGTGGAAGAAGTGAAATTGAACATTGATCAGGCAGAGAGATTAAAAGGCTTAATTCAGAGAGAGAAAGATTAGAATATGGTAGGAGGTGAGGATAAAAAAAAATGATGATAATATTACCCAAAGAAACCATATAGTCTGATTATTTTAGAGAGAATGAGAACAGAAGGTAGCATAATGAAAATGGATTAAGTTTGACTGTTTAGGCAAGTCAATGTCCCACGTGCCCAGTTCAGTGGAGAAGAGAGATAAGAATGAGATAGGAGAAAATATATTTGAATAGCAAGAATTGATCTAATTATGACCATGCATCAATGTTGGTCTTGCCCAGGCTCTGGGGAGGGGGGGGGAAGGCAGCTCTCCAGTGCGGATTGGCTTGGATTGGTGTAGGCAGGTCTTGCCTCCACTGCAGGTCCCACAGGCTGCTCACCAAGACCCCGCCTTGGTGATTTTGGAGAGAAGAATGGTGGAGTCCCAGTCCCTTCTGTAAGCAAGAATTGGAACCCACTCCTTTGGCTCCGATCTCCCTGTGCTGTGTCCAGGCCAACTTGTATTTTCCAAGCCCTACCTCATTTCCAGATTCTAGTCCATCTACTTTAATAATACTGCCCTAGATGTACTCCCACAGGCAGGCAGCTTCCTAGCGGGGATCTAGTAGGGGGTATAGGGGAGCAGTGTCTTCTGGTGCCACCTGGGATTGGGGCGCCAAGCCCAAGGAAAGCACTCCAGCTAGAGAGAAAGGATCTCTCTCCCCATGCCCTGTGGTTATAGATGGGATTATAGGATCTCTCTCTATCCCAGGCCATGGCTTTTCTCTTCTCTAGAGACAGCTCTATTAGCGTTTTCAGCCTCTCTTTCTCTTCTCCTCATCTCTCTGTGGCTCTGCATGTCCTCTGTGTGTGTGTGTGGGGGGGGGATCCCTCCATTCCAAGAATCCTGATCCTGGCCAATTTCTATCTTCCCCAGTTCACACTCATGCATCTATGAGGCTGTCTTCTTAGTGGACTCTGTCTCTTTTCCTCCCAGAATCTTTTGGATCAGAGTATTATGGCTCCAGTCCTTCTTAGATTAATAGATGCAGGCAGGCGAAAAGTATAGAGCTCCCTACTTCTCAACCATCTTGCCTCTCTTCCATAAGAGACTCTAAATACAGAGAACAGACTGAGTGTTGCTGGAAGGGGGTTGGATGGTGGGTATGATAAATGGGTGTGTTGGGCATTAGGAAGGGCAATTGTTGGGATGAACACTGGGTATTATATGTAAGTGATGAACCACTAAATTCTACTCCTGAAACGATATTACACTATCTGTTAACTAACTCAGGTTTAAATAAAATTAAAAATAATAATAATAAAAAATTTTCCCTCTCTCATGTATCAACATTTCTCCATTTCTCTTTATTCTCAACCTATCTAAAAAGTTTCTGGCAAACAAAGAAAAATGGAAAAATATCCAGAAAGATCCAAGAGAAGGGTAAGGGGCATATGTAACATCAGTGTTTCTCCCATAAATTATTTCAAAGCATTCATTATCACTTGTTTATTAATATGGGACACTTCTGTCTCATTTTTACCCTGGTAAGCTAAAAATGTGATTTTTGCAATGCATTTGCAACTCTAATTAGAATACACCAATTAAATCATTAATATTTTAAAATAGAGATAACTTTTCTATCATTGTGGATACTCCAGAAAGTACCTACCTACCTATATCTATCATACTCATCTATAACTATCCTTCATACCATTCCAGATGTCCTGGTGGTCCATAAGAAGTTTCATTGAAACCTGAAGCTTCAATTTGTCCCTAAACCTTGTGGCCAGGGTTCTATACTCAGTTCTTATGGGGATGGGGGGGGGGGACAATGAGTTTCATTACCCTTTCCTCAGTAATCTTTTATTAGGAACTCAGAATTCTAATTTTTTTGGAGAAGTTTGTTGGATACATCTTCAGAAATGAAGAATTTGTTAATTATAGATGATTTTCATCCTGTGAATTAGCCGTGCTTAATGATTCACCCCAGACAGGCTTCACATAACTCTCTTATATGTTTCTTGCCTATCTCTTGGCCCGTTTATGCGTGGTGAGGAAATGCAAATTTAACACGACAGGAGCCTATGCAAAAAATAATTGATAATATAACTTTCCCCAAAATAATATACAGGCAAAACAGAAATGATATAAAAGTTAGTGTCATATTTATTGATGTGGGTAATCAAGATATAGATGGACAGTAAAACCTCATTATTTTAGGCCCCAGTAATTTATTATTAGTGATTAATTTCTGCTTAGTTCCAGTTGCTGTTCAAATTACAATTGCACTGTGACTGAATGATGGTTGGGTAAGCAAAGTAATGGTGCAAACAAGATTGCAAAGAAGCATGTTTAACCTAGGATGGATCAATCTCTTTTTAAGGCATTGACATATTAATTATTTGCATGAAGATGAGTACTTCTTCTTATAAATAAGTCATATCTAGTCATTTAACTCTGAGAATTTCATTTGGAAACATTTTTCCCCCAGTTAGTTACTATGTATTATTGGAAATATAACTACACTTACTTTTTATAAAAATATAACTTAGACCCCTGGCAAATTGAGATTAACCATTCCCTTATTTGACCTGCATCATTGACCTTTTCCTGTATGTGTGGAACTATATTTAGCTATCCACAGGCTAAACCTAGCCGATTTATATATTAGTGACTATTTCAGAAATTGGACCAACCAGTCCTGCCCACATGCAAAAAAAAAAATATATCAGGATAATTTAAAACTATGTGAAATATTTATTAGCTCTGAATCAGCTAATGAAGCCACTGGTCAGACATTCAGACTTTGATTCTAGTCCAACTATATCAAGTCATAGCCAATGATCTTAAATTATTAGAATGTCACTGAAAGTTTTTCTTTGTTTTCATAGATCTGATCAATCCACTCACTAATTGGAGTAATTGGGTATATTTAAAACAACTAAAAGCAACAAAATATTTTATAGTACATTTAATATCAATGGCTTTTAGTAAAGTAAACCATGTAATCCAGCTGGTTGCATTATTATTAAAATCCCAGGACTTATTCCCTTGGCTTAGCAAATAGGTTAACTGGAGAGGCAGTATTTTATTTTAGTTAAGAGTACAGGGACATTTAGGCTCTTTCCATGATTTGGCTATTGTAGAAAATGCCACTATGAACATTGGGGTTCATGTGCTCCTATGCATCAGCACTTCTGTATCCCTTGGGTAGATCCCTAGCTGTGCTATTGCTGGGTCGTAGGGGAGTTCTATTGATAATTTTTTGAGGAACTGCCACACTGTTTTCCAGAGCTGCTGTATCAGTTTACATTCCCACCAAAAGTGTAGGAGGGTGCCCGTTTTTCCACATCCTCGCCAGCATCTACAGTCTCTTGATTTGTTCATTTTAGCCACTCTGACTGGTGTGAGGTGGTATCTCAGTGTGGTTTTGATTTGTATTTCCTTGATGCTGAGTGAAGCATCTTTTCATGTGCCTGTTGGCCAACACCTGATGTATAGATCAAGAAGATGTGGTGTGTGTGTGTGTGTGTGTGTGTATGTGTGTGTGTGTGTATGTATGTATGTATGTATATACATACATACATACAATGGAGTACTACATGGCAATGAAAAGTTGAATAAATGTTAAACAGTATTATAAACAAATTTCACTTAAAATGAATAATGAAATCTATGCTTCATCACTTCTGGAAATGCAAATATATCAGAGGAAGCCAGTCATTTTTTTCAGCTTTCATGGCAAATTTGCAATTCAGAAATCATCATTTGGGTTCTTTATGTCTCCTTCTTAATCTATCATTGGTTGTTGAGATTGGTGCTTGATTGTTTATTTTGTGTCTCTTTCCAGCAATCTGTTGGGAACTAATGGTAAATAAAAGGGTACATTGATTTCCATCGGTTACTCTTTGCTGCTTTGTCAAAGATTAATTGGCCGTACATTTGTGGGCCCAGTTGTGGGTTCTCTATTCTATTCCACTGGTCTATGTGTCTGTTTTTGTGCCAATACCATACTGTCTTGATGATGACAGCTTTGTAGTACAGGCTGAACTCTGGGATTCTGATGCCTCCCGTTTTGGTTTTCTTCTTCAATATTACTTTGGCTATTCGGGGTCTTTTGTGGTTCTATACGAATTTGAGGATAGTTTGTTCTAGCTTTGAGAAGAATGTTGGTGCAATTTTGATAGGGATTGCATTGAATGTGTAGATTGCTTTGGGTAGTAATGACATTTTCACAGTGTTTATTCTTCTGATCCATGAACAGCGAATGTTTTTCCATTTCTTGATGTCTTCTTCAATCTCTCATAAGTTTTCTATAGTTTTCATCATATAGGTCTTTTATATCCTGGGTTAGGTTTACTCCTAGGTATTTTATGGTTTTTCGTGCAATCATGAGTGGGATCAGTTTCTTGATTTTTCTTTCTGCTGTTTCATTATTGGTGTATAGGAATGCAACTGATTTCTGTACATTGATTTTGAACCCTGCAACTTTACAGAATTCATTGATCAGTTCTAGAAGGCTTCTGGTGGAGTCTGCCAGGTTTTCCATGTAGAGTATCATGTCATCTGCAAAATAAGTCAGGCAGAGAAGGACAGATACCATATGTTTGCACTCATAGGTCTAACAGGAGAACAGGAGAAACCTAATGGAGTACCAGGGGGGAGGGGAAGAGGGAAAGAGAGTTGGGGAGAGAGAAGGACGCAAAACTTGAGAGACTATTGAATACTGAAAATGAACTGAGGGTTGAAGCAGAAGGGGGAGGGTGGAAAGAGGTGATGGTGATGGAGGAGGGCACTTGTGGGGAAGAGCACTGGATTTTGTATGGAAACCAATTTGACAATAAACTACTTAAAAAAAAAAAAGGGTACACTGATGAAACAATATGGGCCTGAGGTTGAGAATGGAGGTTAGTGTGGAAGAGATAAAATAATGTATGCTGTGAGTTCAGTCTGGAAATAGAATTGTAGGCCTACTATGGGAACTTCTAGTCCTAAATAAACCCCAATTTAATATTTATTCCCGTTTTCAGAATATACACCTTAATATTCCTTCTCTGTATGTCTGTCTAAGGCTGTGGTACTCATATGCTAATCACAAGCTCAGCTTTCTAATTTTTTCCATTGGGTAGAACATCTAATCAAAAAGGATGCTGTATTCCTCATGCTTGAATGTTATGGCTGGATGGTTGCATAGCAGGATAAGAAAGCACTCTTAAATGAAGGAATAGATGAGCATCACAAATTTGTTTTCAAAATGTTTTGATTCACACGACCCATAATAGCAATATTATTCCCACATCATAAAAAATTATACTCCTTATTGATATATAAAATTATATTTATCAAATATTAATAAATTGTAAGGAACAGGGAGTTAATAAACATATTTTACTACCTACTCAATTTAAAATATAGGGGCACCTGGGTGGCTCAGTCGGTTAAGCCTCCGACTTCGGCTCAGGTCAGATCTCACGTTCATGGGTTTGAGCCCCACATCAGGCTCTGTGCTGACAGCTAGCTCAGGGCCTGGAGCCTGTTTCCGGTTCTGTGTCTCCTCCCTTTGCCCCTCCCCCCTCATTCTCTGTCTCTCTTTGTATCAAAAATAAATCAAACATTAAAATTTTTAAATGAATAAAATAAAATATAAAATATTAATATCAACTTCAGTCTCTTGAATGCCATTCTCCAATCCTATCTTCTTTCAACCCACTCTGATGTACATAATTACTACCCAAGGTCATATGTTTATCAATCCCTTGCATTTTGTTCATAATTGTTTCACAATCTATATGTTGCTACATAATATACTATTTAGTTTTGTGTGATTTTGAACTTAATTTTTTAAATTTGATTTTATTCTTTTTAACTCCAATAAAGTTACCACACAGAGCTATATTAGTTTCCGGTGTAGAATATAGTCATTCAACAAGTCCATACAACATGCAGTGTTCATCACATCAAGTCCACTCCTTAACCCTCATCATGTACTTAACTCATCACCTCACCCACATTTTTCCTGGTAACATAGTTTGCTTTCTAAAATTAAAAGTCTGTGGTTTTGGTTTGCATCTCTCTCTCTCTCTCTCTCTCTCTCTCTCTCTCTCTCTCCCTTTTCTCATTTGTTTTGTTTTTTCAATCATACATGTGAATGAAATCATATGGTATTTGTCTTTCTCTGGCTGGCTTATTTTTTGTATCATTATATTCTCCAGATCCATCCATGTTGTTGCAAATGGCAATATTTCATTCTTATTCATGACTAAATAATATTCCATTGTATTTATATAAATACACACACCTCTTTTTATCTCTTCATCTATCAACACTTGGGGGCCGAGTCCATAATTTGGCTATTGTAAATAATGCTGCTATAAAAATAGGGGTGTATGTATCCCTTTGAATTAGTGTTTTTGTATTCTGGGGGTAAATATCCTATAGTGTAATTGTTGAATCTATTTTTCACTTTTTAAGGAACATTCATACTGATTTCCACAGTTGTCACTCTAATTTGCATTCCTACGGAGGTGCTGAGAGTTTCTTTTTCTCCACATCTTTGCCAAAATTTGTTGGTTTTAATTTTTGCCATTTCAAAAAGGTGTGAAGTGATATTTCATTGTAGGTTGATTTTCATTCCCTTGATGATGAGTGATGAACATCTTTTCATTTTTCTGCTGGCCATCTGGATAACTTTTTGGAGAAAAATTTGTTCTTGTCATTTCCTCATTTGCTTATTTGCTTTTTGGGTGTTGAACTGTATGAGTTCTTGTTTTAAAGTTAAATTTATTATTGAGACAGAGAAAAACAGAGCATAAGCGGGGGGTGGGTGAGAGAGAGGGAGACACAGAATCCTAAGCAGGCTCCAGGCTCTGAATTGTCAGCACAGACCCCAATGCAAAGCTCAAACCCAGGAACTGCATGATCATGACCAGAGCAGAAGTCTGCCACTTAACCTTCTGAGCCATCCAAGTGCCCTTATGAGTTCTTTATACATTTTGGATACAAACACTTTAATGGATGTCATTTACAAATATCTTCTCCCATTCAGTAGGTTGCCCTTTAGTTTTATTGATCATTTCCTTCACTGTGAAGAAATTCTTAATTTGATTTGTACTAATAGTTTATTTTTGCTTTTATTTCCCTTACCTCAGTTGACACAACTAGACAAATGTTGCTGTGGATAATGTGAAAGACACTGCTGCCTGTGTGCTGTATTCTAGGATTTTGTGTTTTCAGGACTCACATTTAGGTCTTTAATACATTTTGAGATTATTTTTTGTGTATGATGTGAGAAAGTGGTCCAGTTTCATTCTTTTGCATGCATCTGACCAATTTTCCCAGTACCCTCTATTGAAAAGACTGTCTTTTTCCCATTGGATATTCCTTCCTGTTTTTTTGAGATTAATTGGTTATATAATTGTGGGTTTACTTCTGGATTGTTAATTCTGTTCCATTGACCAATGTGTCTATTTTTGTGTCACTACCATACTGCTTTGATCACTACAGCTTTGCATTAAAACTTGAAGCCTGTAATTGTGTTGCCTCCAGCCTTGGTTTTCTTTTTTAAAATTTCTTTGGTGATTTGGGATCTTTGTGGTTCCATATAAATTTTAGGATTATTTGTTCTATCTCTTTGTTTTTTTTTAAATTTTTTATGTTATGTTATGTTATTTATTATATAGTTTATTACCAAGTTTCTCTTTGAAAAATGTTCTTGGTATTTTTATAGAAATTGCATTAAATGTGTAGATTGCTTTGGGTATTATAGGCATTTTAACAATATTTGTTCGTATGATCCATAAGTATAGAATGTCTTTCCATTTTTTGTGTGTTACCTTCAATTTCTTTCATTAGTGTTTTATTGTTTTCAGAGAGCAGGTCTTTGGTTAGATTTATTCCTAAGTATCTTATTGGTTTTGGTTCACTTATAAATGGAATTGTTATCTTAATTTTTTTTTCTGCTCTTTCATTATTGATGTATAGAAATACAACAGAATTCTGTATATTGGTATTATATCCTGGGACAATTCATAAATATCAGTTCTAGCAATTTCTTTGCAGAGTTTTGGTTTTCTATATAGATATATCATATTTGTAAATAGTGGAAGTTTGACTTCATTGTTGAGTTGGATGCCTATAATTTCTTTTTGTTGTGTGATTGCTATGGCTAGGATTTCCAGTCCTTTGTTAAATATCAGTTGTGAGACTGTACATCCTTATCTTGTTCCTGATTATAGAGGAAAAGCCTTCAAGTTTTCCCCATTTAGGTTGATATTAGCTGTCAGTTTTTCATACATGGCCTTTATTATGTTGAGGTATGTTCTCCCTCTCCTACTTTGCTGAGGGCTTTTATCATCAATAGATGCTGTACTTTATCAAATGCTTTTTCTGAATTTATTGAAATGATCATATGGTTCTTATCCTTTTTTTATTAATGTGGTATATCATACTGATTGATATGAATATTTTAAACCACACCTGCAACCCAGGAATAAACTCCACTTGATTGTGTGGAATGATTTTTTTTTAATGTATTGTTGGATCCAATTTGCTAGTATTTTATTGAGAATTTTTGCATTCGTGTTTATCAGGGATATTGGCCTGTAGTTTGGCGTCTTTATCTGGTTTTGTTTTTAGGGTAAGCTGAACTCATAGAATGAGTTTGGAAGCTTTCCTTCATTTTTCTATTTTTTGGAATAGTTTGAGAAGAATAGGTACCAACTCTTTATAATTTTTTAAAGTTTTAATATTTTTTTATTTTTTGAGAGAAAAAGATCATGAGCAGGAGAGGGGCAGAAGGGAGACACAGGATAGGAAGCAGGCTCCAGGCTCCGAGCTGTCAGCACAGAGACATATAACTGGAACTCATAAACAGTGAGATCATGACCTGAGCTGAAGTTGGCCGCTTAAACATCTAAGGTACCCAGGCACCCCAGTACCAACTTTTCTTTAAATGTTTGGTAGAATTCACTTATGAAGCTGTCTTGTCCTAGAATTTTGTTTGTTTTGAGTTGGTTTTTTTTTTTTTTAATTACTGATTCAATCTCTTGCTGGTAATCAGTCTGTTCAAATTTTTTATTTCTTGTTTCTAAGAAATTATCCATATTTTCAAGGTTGTCAAATTTGTTGGCATATATTTTTTCATAGGCTTCTTTAGAAATTGTTTGTATTTCTGTAATGTTGGTTGTTATTTCTGCTCTTTCATTTGTGATTTTGTTTGAGTTCTTCCTCTAATTTTTTTTAATGAGTCTGATTACAGTTTTAACAATTTTGTTGATTTTCAAAGAACTAGCTCCTGGTTTCATGGATCTGTTCTGTTGTTTTTTTGTTCGTTTGTTCTATATCATAAGTTTCTGCTCTAAGCTTTATTATTTCTTTCTGTATTTTGGTTTAATTTTGTTTAATTTTAATTAATTTTGTTTGTTTAATTCTGTTTGTTGTTCTTTTTCTAGTTCATTTAGATGTAAAGTTAGATTGTTTATTTGAGATTTTTCTTGTAACTTGATGTAGTCCGATATTGCTATAAACTTCCCCCATAGAGCAATTTTTCCTTCAACCCACAGGTTTTGGACCATTGTGTTTTCATTTTTGTTTGTACTTTATAATTTCTTCTTTGATTTCTTGTTTGACCCATTCTTTGTTTGGCATCATGTTATTTAACACTCATGTATTTGTGGTCTTTCCAGATTTTTTCCTGTGGTTGATTTCTAGTTTCATATCATTGCAGTCAAAAAAGATACAATATGACTTTGATTTTTTAAAATTTGAGACTTGTTTTGTGGACTAAGATATGACCTATTCTAGAGAATTGTCAATTCATATTTGAAAAGAATATGAGTTCTAATGCATTAGGATGAAATGGGTTCTAATGTATTAGGATGGAATGTTCTGATATATCTTTTAAATCCATCTGTTCAAATGTGTCATTCAAAGGTATTATTTCCTTGTTGACTTTTTGTTTGGATGATCTGTCTAATGATGTAACTAGAATATTAGAGTCCCTTGCTATTACTGTATTATTATCAATTAGTTCCTTTATGTTTGTTATTAATGTTTTATGTATTTGGTTGCTTCATGTTGGGTGCATAAATATTTATAATTCATAAATCTTCTTGGATCATCCCCTTTATTATTATATAGTGTTCTTCTTTGTCTCTTTTTATAAGCTTTGTTTTAAAGTGTATTTTGTGGAGGGAGTGGCAAGATGGCAGAGAAGTAAGGAGCCCCATTACCTCCCTCCACCCACAATTATCAAACTGAGAAGAATTAAAAAGCCACAGCCTTCTGATCTCCAAGAACAGAGGTGTGCAGACAGACCCCTTATCGACAGGAGTCTCATGGTTGCAGGAGTGAGTGAGTGAGAACTGGGACCAGAGACTTTAGGGGAGGGAGCTTCTGGTCCGGAGACAAAGCGCCCAGAGGCTTGCCGCTGGGCCCGCTGAAACCCTCCGGTCCACAGGCAACCAGCTTTGAGGACAGCCACCCGGGCGGGGCGGCTGTGAGACCAGAGGCCAACAGTTCGGTGGACAGCCGCGCACGAATGGGGCGACCTGGTATCCAGAGGTGCACGGACCTTCATGCCCAAAACGGCACCTCCAGGCAAGGCAGCAGAGAGACCAGGGGAAGAGAAGTAGAGACTGAATCACTTACAGTGTAATCCCTGCAGAGGAGAGACTTAGCCCGGGACTGAGGGCCACTGAGCACTGAGAGAGATATTCATCCCTTCAACGGGGATGTTCTCCCTTGGGCCGGCAGCTCACTGACTTCAGGAAGAGCCAGGGGAAAAATTTGACTTCACAATCCCCCTATTAGAATCTGACCAGAAAGCCACCTGCTTGCAAGAGATTTTAACTGTGGTGGCAATATTGAGTGCGTGGGCAAGGACTTAGAAACCAGGCAGAACTTAAAAAACAGAAACAATTAGACCTGCCCGAGGCACAAGGAGGTTGGACTCAAGAAAGTGGCTGGCAAAGCATGTCTTGGGGGGGTTGGGGTGCCTGCCGCCATTCTTCTCCCCGCATCCACCAAGGTGGAGCCTCAGGGAGAAGCCTCTGAGACCAGACCCACCTACACCAAGCCACGCCCATCCATGCTGGAGAGCTGCTGTGCTTTTGCTTATTACTGTTAAGTAGTTTTTTTCTTAATATTTTTACTATTTAGTTGTTCCTCTGTCTTCTCTTTACTATTTTCCTATTTCCTTCTATTCTACTTTTCCCCCTGGAGTCTGAGAAACTCCAAAATTTAGGCCTGCTGTGCTTAATTCAACTTACCATACAGATTGTTTTTCCTTTATCTCATCCTTATCTCTCCCCCCTCTGCCCCCGCAGGTTTTAGGCTCTCAGACTGTCCTTTATCTCTGACTGTCACTGTCCCCCCCCACCCCCCACTCCTCGCCTGCTTTCTTCTTGTTTATGTTTTTTTTTTCTTTTCTTTTTTCCCCTCTCTTTTCTTTCCAGGTACTTTTTTTCTTTCCCCTTTTGGTTTGCTTCTTTACATGTTCTATCAGTACAGTTGTGTGCTTGTGTTCTCTGTGTGTTTTCTGTCTGTTTTCCTTTTCAGGGCTACCTCAAGAAACAAGCCAAAGCACACATAGTGGAAAGTCCCAATTATTGCTGAGTAGGGAAATAAATTAATCAGAGGCATAACAAGAGAAATTGAGAGACACCATTAAAAGATCATCTCTGGAAACTACAGACCCTAGACACTCAAAGAGCCACCTTCTATAGAAGAATACTAATAAATACACATGCAGAACGAGCTTTCAAAATTGACAAGAGACAGAAAGCTAGCCAAAATGACGAAATGAAAGAATTATCCTTCAAAGAAACTCCAGGAAGATATCACAGCTACAGAGTTGTACAAAACAGACACAAGCAACATAACTCAATAATAATTTTAAACGATTGTCATAAAATTAATTACTGAGCTTAAAAAAAAGCATGGAAGCTATCAGAGAAGATATTGATACAAAGACTAGGAAGCTTCAAGATAGTTGTGACAAGTTAGAAAAGGCTATAAATAAGACGAATAATAAGATGGAGGCTGACACTGCACGGATTGAAGAGGCAGAGAGGAGAATAAGTGAATTAGTAAACACAGTTATAACAAAACAGGAGGCCAAGAAAAAGAGACAGAAAATGATTCAGGAGCACGAAAGGAGAATCAGAGACATGAGTGATACAATCAAATGGAACAATGTCTGTATCATAGGAGTTCCTGAAGAGGAAGACAAAGACAGAGCACTTGAAGGCGTGTTAGACCAAATTATACACAAAAATTTACCCAATCTGGGGAAAGAGAAAGACATTGAAATTCAAGAGACATACCGAATTCCCCTAAGACATAACCTAAACCAACCTTCGGCATGACATATCATAGTAAAACTGGCAAAATATAAGGATAAGGAGAGAACTCTGTGGGGAGCAGCAGCAAGGAGCCAGTAAGGAGAGTGTGACTGAGCAAAGCTCTCTTGCCCTTACAACCCTTGCGGCTGTCCCATTTCCTTAGAGGCTAAACTGCTTTGGCAGCGAGGAGCCGGTAAGGAGAGTGTGATCGAGCAAAGCTCTCATGCCCTTACAAGCCTTGCGGCTGATCCAGTTCCTCAGAGGTTAATTCACTTGAGTTAAGATGTTATTGCACCAATGTCCTTCAAGCCTTTTGAGTTAAGATGTTATTGCACAAATGTCCTTCACGCTTTGGCACTCTTATAATAACAATAAGAAGAGGGTGTGAAGTTCCCAGGAAAATGTTGTAACAATAACTGTGGGAACAGAAAAAGGTTTTAGAAAAATCCCTTCTCTTAGTTGTGGCTGTTTCTATAAAACTGCTTGCATGTGAGAAATAAAGTGGCAATATGGGCACCACTCCTGTTGTTCCTCCCGTTCCCATCCTTTGATTCTCTCTTCTTTTCCTCATTCCCTTACCCTCGTGTCCTTGCTTCTGTGCCCCCGTGCGTGCACTACAGAACTCTGAAAGCAACTAGAAATTAAAGGGCCCTAACTTACAAAGGTAAACCTATCATAGTGGTTACAGACCTATCTACTGAAATTTGTAAGGCCAGAAGGGAATGGCAGGAAATCTTCCATGTGATGAACAGGAAGAATATGCAGCTACGAATTCTTTATCCAGCAAGCCTGTCATTCAAAATAGAAGGAGAGGTAAAGGTTTTCCCAAGTAAACAACAGTTGAGAGAACTCATTACTACCAAACCAGCCCTACAAGAAATCTTAAGAGGGACTCTATGAGGGAAATGTAGCAAGGAATAAAGGTACCAGAGACATCCCTACAATCATGCACTCTACAGGGAACACAATAAATCTAAACTCACATTTTCAATAATAATAGTGAATGTCAATGGACTGACTGCTCAGTCAAATGACACAGGGTAACAGAATGGATCAAAAACCAAAATCCATCTATTTACTGTTTACAAGAGATTTGCCTTAGACCTGAAGATAACTTTTGATTGAAAGTAAGGGGATGGAGATATAGGAACAATGCACTGGACGCCAAGAGAAAGCTGGAGTAGCCACACTTATAAGGACAAATTGGATTTTGAAATAAAGGCAGTAACAAGAGATGAAAAAGGACATTATATAATAATTAGAGGGTCTCTACATTAGGAAGAGCTAACAATTATAAACATCTATGTGCCGAATTCTGGAGCTCCTAAATACATAAAACAATTAATCACAAACAGAAGGGATCTTATTGATAAGTATGTGCTAATTGCAGGGAAATTTAATACCCCACTTACAACAATGGATAGGTCAAACCAGACAAAAAATCACTAAAGAAACAATCAACTTGTATGGCACACTGGAACAGATAGAATTAATAAATATATTTAGAAGTCTGCATCCTGAAGCTAGGGAATTCACTTTCTTCTTGAGTGCACATGGCGCATTCTCCAAGACTGATCACATACTGGGTCATAAAACAGCCCTCCATAAATACAAAATAATTGAGATTATACCATGCACACCTACTAAAGAATGATTGGGTGAACCAGGCAATTAGAGAGGAAATTAAAAAATAAATGGAGAGAAATGAAAATTAGAAAACAACAATTCAAACTGTCTGGGACTCAGCAAAGACAGTCTTAAGAGTAAAGTTCATTGCAATCCAGGCCTATTTCAACAAAATAGAAAAAGTGCAAACTCAAAACCTAACACAGCACTTAAGAAAACTAGAAAGGGAACAGCAAAAACACCTCAAACCAGCAAAAGAAAGGAAATAATAAAGATCAGAGCAGAATTAAACAAGACAGAATCCACAAAAACAATTGAACAGATCAATGAAACCAAAGTTGGTTTTCTGAAAAAATAAACAAAGTTCATAAACCTCTAGTTAGGCTCCTCAGAAAGAAAAGAGATAACATTCAAATAGACAAAATCATGAAGGAAAATGAATCTATTACAAGAGATCCCTCAGAAATATAAGCAATCATCAGAGATTAACATGAAAAATTATATGCCAACAAACTGGACAACCTAGAAGAAATGGACAAATTCCTAAACACACATGCACTACCAAAATTCAAACGGGATGGTATAGAAAGTCTGAACAGACCCATAACCAGTTAAGAAATCGAACTATTTATCAAAAATCACAACGAATAAAAGCCCAAGACCAGATGACTTCCCAGGGGAACTTGACCAGACTTTTAAAGCAGAGTAAGACTGATCTTTCTCAAGCTATTCCAAAAAATAGAAATGGAAGGAAGACTACCGGACTCATTCTACGAAACACATATCACTTTGATTCCTAAGCCAGACAGAGACCCAACGAAAAAAAGAGAACTACAAGCCAATATCCTTAATGAATATGGATGTAAAAATATTGAACAAGATACTAGCAAACCGAGTTCAACAGCATATAAAAAGTATTATCCATTATGGTCAAGTGGGATTCATTCCTGGGTTACAAGCCTGATTCAGTGTTTGCAAATCCATTAATGTGATTCATCACATTAACAAAACAAAGGAAAAAATCATATGATCCTGTTGATAGAGGCAGAAAAAGCATTTGATAAAATACAACATCTATTCTTAATAAAAACCCTTGAGAAAGTCGGGATGGAAGGAACTTACTTAAACATCCCAAAAGCCATTTACGAACAGCCCATAGCCAATCTTATCCTCAATGGGGGAAAAACTGAGAGCTTTCCCCTGAGATCAGGAACACGACAGGGATGTCCATTCTCACCATTGTTGTTTAACATAGTGTTGGTAGTCCTAGCATCGGCAATCAGAAAACAAAAGGAAATAAAATGCATCAGAATTGGCAAAGAAGAAGTCAAACTTTCCCTTTTTGCGGATGAGATGATACTCTGCATGGGAAACCTGATTGACTCCACTAGAAGCCTTCTAGAACTGATCCATGAATTCAGTAAAGTTGCAGGATACAAAGCCAATGTACAGAAATCAGTTGCATTCTAATACACCAAAAATGAAGCAACAGAAATAGAAAGCAAGAACAGACCCACTCACAATTGCACAAAACCCCATAAAATAGCTAGGAATAAACCTATCCAAAGATGTGAAAGACCTGTATGCTCAAAACTATAGACGACTTATGAAGGAAATTGAGGAATACACAAAGAAATGGAAAAATATTCCGTGCTCATGGATTGGAAGAATAAACATTGTTACAATGTCATTATTACCCAATGCAATTTACAAATTCAATGCAAGGCCCATCAAAGTTGCACCAGCATTCTTCTCAAAGCTAGAACAAACTATCTCAAAATTCGTATGGAACCACAAAAACCCTCGAATAACCAAAGTAATATTGAAGAAGAAAACCAAAATGGGAGACATCACAATCCCAGACTTTAGCCTCTACTACAATGCTGTCATCATCAAGACAGTATGGTATTGGCACAAAAACAGACACATGGACCAACGGAATAGATTAGAGAACCCAGAACTGGACCCACAAGTGTATGGCCAATTAACCTTTGACAAAGCAGGAAAGAGTATCCAATGGAAAAAAGACAGCCTTTCAACAGGTGGTGTTGGTAGAACTGGACAGCAACATGTATAAGAATGAAATTAGACCAATTTCTTACACCATTCACAAAAATAAACTCAAAATGCATAAAAGATCTGAATGTGAGACAGGATACCATAAAAACCCTAGAAGAGTAAGCAGGAAATAGCCTCCTAGACCTGAATCGCAGCAATTTATTCCTTGACACATCCCCAGAGGCAAGGAAATAAAGAATAAAAATGAACTACTGGGACCTCATCAAGATAAAAACCTGCACTTCAAAGGAAACAATCAAATAAACTAACAGGCAATCAACAGAATGGGAAAAGATAGTGGCAACTGGCATATCAGATAAAGGGCTAGTATCCAAAACCTACAAGGAGCTCACTAAACTCCATACATGAAAAATGAATAATCCAGTGAAGAAATGGGCAGAAGACCTGAATAGACATTTCTCCAAAGAGGACATCCAGATGGCCAACCGGCACATGAAATGATCTTCAACTTCCCTCATCATAAGGGAAATACAGATCAAAACCACACTGAGATACCACCTCACACCAGTCAGAGTGGCTAAAATGAACAAATCAAGAGACTATAGATGCTGGGGAGGGTTGGAGTGACGGGCACTCTCCTACACTGTTGTTGGGAATGTAAACTGGTGCAGTCGCTCTGGAAAACAGTGTGCAGATTCCTCAAAAAACTATCAATAGAACTCCCCTATGACCCAGCAATGGCACTGCTAGGGATTTACCCAAGGGATACAGAAGTGCTGATGCATAGGAGCACATATACTCCAATGTTCATAGCGGCACTTTCTACAATAGCCAAATCTTGGAAATAGCCTAAATGTCCATCAACTGATGAATGGATCAAGAAGATGTGGTATATATATATACAATGGAGTACCATATGACAATGAGAAAAAAATGAAATCTAGCCATTTGTAGCAAAGTGGATGGACCTCAAAGGTGTCATGCTAAGTGAGGTAAGTCTGGCAGAGAAGGAAAGATACCAGATGTTTATACTCATAGGTCTAACAGGAGAAACCTACCAGGGTGCCATAAGGAGGGGAAAGGGGAATGAAAGTTGGGGAGAGAGAGGGACACAAACGATGAGAGACTATTGAATACTGAAAATGAACCGAGGACTGAAGGGGGGAAGGAGGGAAGGGAGTGATGGTTATGGAGGGGGGCACTTGTGGGGAAAAGCACTGGGTGTTATATGGAAACCAATTTGACAATAAACTATTAAAAAAGAGAGAAGAAAAAATATCATTCAACATGATTAAGTTGGATTGACTTTTCAGTTACAAGGGTGATTCAGTATTTAGGAATCAGTCATTGTGACACATCACATTAATAAAAGAAAAGATAAGAACCAATAATCATTTTGGGGTACTGGGTGTCTCAGTTGGTTAGGCAACTGACTTTTGATTTAGGTTTAGGTCATGATCTCACAGTTCTCACAGATCTCACAGCTCACAGGTTTGAGCCCTGCATAGAGCTCTGTGCTGACAATGTGGAGCCTGCTTGGGATACTCTCTCTTCTTCCCTCTCTTCCTCTCCCTCTCCTGTGCTCACACACTGTCTCTCTCTCATTAAAGAAATAAAGAAACAATTTTTAAAAGAACCATATTATCATTTCAATAGATGTAGAAAATCATTTGACAAAATACAAGAGTCATTCATGATTAAAAAAAAAATCTCAACAATATAGGGTTACAGGGATTATATCTCAATAGAATAAAAGCCATATAAGAAAAACCCACAGCTCATCTTAAATGGGGAAAAAACTGAGAGTTTTCTCTCTATGGTCAGGAACAAAAGAAGAATGTCCACTCTCACCAATGTTATCCATCATAGTACTGGATGTCCTAGTCACAACTATCAGGCAACCACAATAATTAAAAAGCATCCAATCTGGTAAGATGGAAGTTAAACTTAAGCTACATGCAGATGGCATGATACTCTATATAGAAAACCAGAAAGACTCCACCAAAAATCTGCTAAAACTGATACACTAATTCAGTGAGGACACAAGACACAAAATCAATGTACAGAAATCTGTTACATTTTCTACACTAATAATGAAGCAGCAGAAAGAGAAACCAAGGAATCATGCCATTTATAATTGCATCAAAAACCCTAAGATACCTAGGAATAAACCGACCCAAAGAGATGAAATGCTTTACTCTGAAAACTATAAAACATTGATAAAAGAAATTGAAGAGGACATTAAGAAATGGAAAAATATTCCATGCTTATTAATTGGAAGAACAAGTATTGTTGAAATGTCTATACTACCCAAAACAATCTACACCTTTAATGCAATCCTTATCGAAATACAAACAGGATTTTTCACACTGCCAGAACAAACAATCCTAAAATTTGTACAGAACTACAAAAAACCCTGGATAGCCAACCAATCTTGGAAAACAACAAAAACAAAGCTAGAGGCATCACATTCCAAACTTCCAGTTATATTACAAAGCTGTAATCTTCAAGACACTATGGTATGGGAGGAGCCAAGGTGGCGGAGAGGAAGGGAGCTCTGTAAACTCCGTCTGCCCCATCTATCGAACTGAGAAGGACATTACTCTCATCTGCAAGAGCAGAAGGAGAAAATACAGAATCCAGAAAGAAGACAACCTCAAGGATACCTGAGTGAGTGAGTGCGAACTGGGGAGATTGGAAAATGCGTCAGCCCGAGACGGGCAGGGGAGGTGGGAGCCCCATCCTAATGCGGGGTAAGTGCGCAGAGCCCAAGAGACAAAGGGAAGAGATAGAGAGACTGAACACGCTCATAGTACTCTCTCTGGGGAAGAGGTAAAGAATAATTAACAGCACTTGGAGAGAGAAGCTCACTCCATAGATAACTGCTGGGTAGCCCAAATCCTAAACCCAGGTGGTGCAAAGGAAAGAACAGTTTCCAGCCCTGCACCATCTTGACAGGGAGTCAGCGGCCACGGTAGCGGCCGTGTCAGGGGCGCTCACTTCGACCTCGGTTTTGGGAGTGGGAGCACACACCTCATTTCCAGGGCGCATCTCGTCCCCAACATTGGCCATGTGAATCCTGAATCCCGGGTGCCAACAGGGAAAATATAGCCCCCACCTCTGCACGATCCCAGCAGGGAGTTGGCGGCGGTGGAGGCCTGGGCACTCGCTCAGGCTGCAGGAGCTTTCAACTTATTTCCAGCAGCTTCCTGTGCCTCTGGCAACAGCTGTGCACCCATTCTTCCCCCAACGCGAACACGATCCCAGCTGGGGGTTGGGTTTGTGATGGCGCTCACTTCATCTCCTGCTGTGTATCTCGCCTCAGGCAGGGGCAGCCAAAATCCCTGCCTGAGACAAGACAAACCGATTCCTCCCCCTAAGAAGCCAGCCACCAAAGCAAATACATCTCATCTGGGGTAGCATAAAAGTGCATGGAGTGGAACTTTGAACCTAGGAGGGCCTGGAAAATACAACTTGGCTCAACCACAGCACAAGGAGATCGGATTCATTAGAGTGGCCTACAGTGCGTAGTTCAGCAGAGCTTGGTGTGCCGCCATTCTAATCTCTGCAGACACCAAGGCAGAGCCTCTGAGAGCAGCCTCCGAGCCCTACCACACCAAACCACGCCTATCCACGAGGGGAAGCTGCTGCTTTTTTTTAAATAATTTTTTTTCTTTTTCTTTTTTTTCATTTTTTCTTTTCTTTTTTTTCTGTATGTATTTATTATTATTATTACTTTTTTGACATTTTTTTTAATTTTTACTCTTTATTTTCCTTTATCCTTTCTCCCTTTTTTTACCTTCTTACAATCCAGATATATTCTCCTATATCTCCGCCCTACCTCTCCCCTCAACTGGTCATACACTTTTAGACTGTCCACTGTCCTTTGTTGTCTCTGACCCCCTTTCTTTTTTTTACTTTTTTTTCTTTTCTTCTTCTCTTCTTTTTGTCTCTTTCCTTTCCATTTTCTTGCTTTTCTTTCCCCCTTTTAATGTGTTTGTTTGATTTGTCTGTGCATTTGTATGTTACTGTTCCTTCTGTGTTTGTCTGTCTGTTTTCCTTCTTAGGGCTACACGAAGAAACAAGCCAAAGTGTGCATGACAGCGAGTCCCAAATATTGCTGAGTAGGGGAATAAAATATTCAAAGGCACAACAAGAGAAACTGAGAGACACCACTAAAAGAATATTTCTTGAAACGACAGGCCTTGGGCCGTCAATAAGCCTCCTTTAACAGAGAAATATTAACAGGTGCACAGTGCACAACGAGCTGTCTAAAGGTGAAAAGAGACAGAAAACTAGCAAAAATGACAAAATGGAGGAACTCTTCCCTGAAGAACTTCCAAGAGGAAGTCACAGCCACAGAAATGCTCAAGGCAGATCTAGACAACATACTGGATCAAGAATTTAAAAAACTTGTCATAAAATTAATCGCTGGGGTCAAGAAAAGCATCAAAGAATCAACTGAGAAAATGAATAGGCACTTTGAAAATAGAAGTGATGAATTAAAAAAGGCTATAGATGAGGTGAATAACAAACTTGAGGCAGCCACCTCAAGGATTGAGTAGGCAGAGAGAAGAATAGGTGAATTAGAAGATATAGTTATAGCAAAAGAGGGAGCTGAAAAAAAGAGAGAGAAATTAATCCAAGAGCAGGAAAGTAAAATTCGAGACCTGAGTCATACAATCAAGCAGAACAACATCAGTATCATAGGAATTCCTGAAGAGGAAGACAGAGACAAAGGTCCTGAAGGGATACTAGACCAAATTATAACTGAGAGTTTCCCAAATCTGGGAAGAGAAGTAGACATTATAATTCAAGAGGCACAAAGAACCCCCTTAAGACGTAACTTGAATTGGCCTTCGGCATGGCATATCATAGGGAAACTGGCAAAATATAAAGATAAAGAGAGACTTCTGAAAGCAGCTAGGGACAAAAGGGCCCTCACATAAAAAGGGAAACCTATCAGAGTGGTAACAGACCTATCTAATGAAACTTGGCAGGCCAGGAAGGAATGGCAGGAAATCGTCATTGTGATGAACAGAAAAAAAGCATGCAGTCAAGAATCCTTTATCCAGCAAGCCTGTCATTCAAAATAGAAGGAGAGATAAAGGTGTTTCCAAAAAAACAAAAATTGAGAGAATTCACGACCACCAACCAGCCCTACAAGAAATCCTAAGAGGGACTCTCTCAGGAAAATGTTGCAAAGAATACAAGGTGCCAGAGACACCACTAGAAACATGAATTCTAGGGAGAACACAATGACTCTAAACCCACATTTTTCAATATTAATATTGAATGTAAACGGACTGAATGCTCCAACCAAATGACACAGGGTAGCAGAATGGATAAAAAAACAAAACCCATCTATTTACTGTCTACAAGAGACTCATTTTCGACCGGATGAAAGTAAAGGGATGTAGAAATATCTACCATGCAACTGGAAGCCAAAAGAAAGCTGGAGTAGCCATACTTATATCAGACAAACTGGACTTTAAAGGAAAGGCAGTAACAAGAGATGAAGAAGGACATTATATAATAATTACAGGGTCTCTACATGAAGAAGAACTAACACTTATAAATATCTATGTGCCAAATTTGGGAGGACCCAAATACATAAAACAATTAATCACAGAAAGAAACAATCTTATTGACAAAAATGTGCTAATTGCAGGGGACTTTAATACTGCACTGACAGCAATGGATAGATCAATCAGACAGAAAATCACTAAAGAAACAATGGACCTGAATGACACATTGGAACAGATGGAACTGATAGACATATTTAGAACTCTGCATCCTGAAGATAGGAAATTCACCTTCTTTTCAAGTGCACATGGCACATTCTCCAAGATAGATCACATACTGGGGCATAAAGCAGCTCTCCATAAGTATAAACTAATAGAGATCATACCTTGCACTTTTTCAGATCACAGTGCTATGAAACTTGAAATTAACCACAGGAAAAAGTGTGGAAAACCTTCAAAAATGTGGAGGTTTAAAACCACCCTACTAAATAATGATTGTGTTAATCAGGCAATTAGAGACAAAATTAAAAAATATATGGAAACCAATGAAAATGAAAATACAAAAATCCAAAATCTCTGGAATGCAGCAATAGCAGTCCTAAGAGGTAAGTATATTTGCAATCCAGGCCAATCTCAACAAACTAGAAAAAGCGCAAATTCAAAATTTAACAGAGCACCTACTGGAACTAGAAGGGAAGGAGCAAGAGCACCCCAAACCCAGCAGAAGAAAGGAAATAATAAAGATCAGGGCAGAAATAAACAATATAGAATCCAAAAGAACAGTCAAGCAGATCAATGAAACCAAGAGTTAGTTTTTTGAAAAAATAAACAAAATTGATAAACCTCTAGCCAGGCTCCTCAGAATGAAAAGAGAGAGCACTCAGATAGAAAATAATCATGAATGAAAAAGGATCTGTTACAACCAATCTCTTAGACATACAAGCAATCATCAGAGATTACTATGAAAAATTATATGCCAACAAACTGGAGAACACAGAAGAAATGGATAAATTCCTTAATGCACATGCACTGCCAAAATTCAAACGGGAAGAGATAGAAAGCATGAATAGACCAATAACCAGTGAGGAAATCGAATCCGTTATCAAAAATCTCCCAACAAATAAGAGCTCGGGGCCAGATGGCTTCCCAGGGGAATTCTACCAGACATTTAAAGCAGAGCTCATACCCATTCTTCTCAAACTATTCCAAAAAAATAGAAATAGAAGGAAAACTTCCAAACTCATTCTACGAAGCCAACATCACTTTGATACCCAAACCTGACAGAGACCCAGCAAAAAAAGAGAACTGCAGACCAATATCCATAATGAATACAGATGCAAAGGTACTCAACAAGATACTAGCAAATCGAATTCAACAGCATATAAGAAGAATTATCCATCATGATCAAGTGGGATTCATTCCTGTTTTACAGGACTGGTTCAATATTCGCAAATCCATTAATGTGATCCATCACATTAAGAAAAGAAGGGGGAAAAAAAAACATATGATCCCGTCGATAGAAGCAGAAAAAGCATTTGACAAAATTCAGCACCAATTCTTAATAAAAACCCTTGAGAAAGTCGGAATAGAAGGACCTTACCTAAACATTATAAAAGCAGTTTATGAAAAGCCCACAGCCAATATTATCCTCAATGGGAAAAAACGGAGAGCTTTACCCCTGAGATCAGGAACACGACAGGGGTGTCCATTCTCACCACTGTTGTTTCACATAGTGCTGGAAGTCCTAGCATCAGCAATCAGATGCCAAAAGGAAATAAAATGCATCAGAATTGGCAAAGAAGAAGTCAAACTTTCACTTTTTGCAGATGCCATGATTCTCTATGTGGAAAACCCAATTGACTCCACCAGAAGTGTTCTAGAACTGATTCATGAATTCAGTAAAGTTGCAGGACACAAAATCAATGTACAGAAATTGGTTGCATTCCTATACACCAAAAATGAAGCAGCAGAAAGAGAAATCAAGAAACTGATCCCATTCACGATTGCATGAAAAACTCTCAAATACCTATGAGTAAACCTAACCAAGGATGTAAAAGACCTATATGATGAAAACTATAGAAAACTTATGAAAGGGATTGAGGAAGACACCAAGAAATGGAAAAACATTCCCTGTTCATGGATCGGAAGAATAAACATTGTGAAAATGTCATTACTACCCAAAGCAATCTACACATTCAATGCAATCCCCATCAAAATTGCACCAATATTCTTTTCAAAGCTAGAACAAACTATCCTCAAATTTGTATGGAACCACAAAAGACCCTGAATAGCCAAAGTTATATTGAAGAAGAAAACCAAAACGGGAGGCATCCCAATCCCAGACTTTAGCCTCTACTACAAAGCTGTCATCATCAAGACAGTATGGTATTGGCACAAAAACAGACACAGAAACCAATGGAATAGAATAGAGAACCCAGAACTGGGCCCACAAATGTACAGCCAATTAATTTTGACAAAGCAGGAAAGTGTATGCGATGGAAAAAGACTGCCTCTTTAGCAGATGGTGCTGGGAGAACTGGACAGCAACATGCAGAAGAATGAAACTAGACCACTTTCTTACACCATACACAAAAATTAACTCAAAATGGCTGAAGGACTTGAATGTGAGACAGGAAACCATCAAAACCCTTGAGGAGAAAGTAGGAAAAAACCTCCTAGACCTCCACCGCAGGAATTTCCTCCTCGACACATCCCCAAAGGCAAGGGAAATGAAAGCAAAACCGAACTCTTGGGACCTCATCAAGATAAAAAGCTTCTGCAAGGCAAAGGAAACAATCAAGAAAACTAATAGGCAACCGACAGAATGGGAAAAGATAGTTGCAAATGACATATCAGATAAAGGGCTAGTATCTAGAATCTACAAGGAACTCACCAAACTTCACACCCACAAAACAAATAACCCAGTGAAGAAATGGGCAGAAGACATGAACAGACACTTCTCCAAAGAGGACATCCAGATGTCCTACAGACACATGAAACAATGCTCAACATCACTCATCATCAGGGAAACATAAATCAAAACCACACTGAGATACCGCCTCACACCAGTCAGAGTGGCTAATACGAACAAAGCAGGAGACTATAGATGCTGGCGAGGGTGTGGAGAGATGGGCACCCTCCTACACTGTTGGTGGCAATGTAAACTGGTGCAGCTGCTCTGGAAAACAGTGTGGAAGTTCCTCAAAAAACTATCCATAGAACTCCTTTATGACCCAGCAATAGCCCTGCTAGGGATTTACCCAAGAGATACAGAAATGCTGATGCATAGGAGCACATGTACCCTAATGTTCAAAGCAGCAATGTCAACAATAGCCAAAACATCGAAAAAGCCTAAATGTCATCATCTGATGAGTAGATCAAGAAGATGTGGTATATATACACAATGGAGTACTATATGGCAATGAGAAAGAATGAGATATGGCCATTTGTAGGAAAGTGGATGGACCTTGAGGGTGTCATGCTAAGTGAAATAAGCCAGGCAGAGAAGGACAGAAACCATATGTTTGCATTCATAGGTCTAACAGGGAAACAGGAGAAACCTAATGGAGGACCAGCGGGAGGGGAAGAGGGAAAGAGATTTGGGGAGAGAGAGGGACGCAAAACTTGAGAGACTATTGAATGCTGAAAATGAACTGAGGGTTGAAGGGGAAGGGGGAGGGGGGAAAAGAGGTGGTGGTGATGGAGGAGGGCACTTGTGAGGAAGAGCACTGGGTTTTGTATGGAAACCAATTTGACAATAAATTATTTAAAAAAAAGACACTATGGTACTGGTACAAAAATAGATACATAGATCAATAGAAAAGAATAGAAAACCCAGAAATAAACCAACAGCTATATGGTCTATTACTCTTCAACAAAGCATGAAAGAAAAACAAATGGGAAAAAAGATATATACACAATGGAGTACTATATGGCAATAGTCTCTTCAACACATCGTGCTCAGGGGTGCCTGGGTGGCTCAGTTGGTTGAGTGTCCAGCTTCGGCTCAGGTCATGATCTCACGTTTCTTGGGTTCGAGCTCCGCGTAGGGCTCTGTGCTGTCAGCTAGCTCAGAACCTGGAGCCCATCTTTTGATTCTGTATCTCCTTCTCTCTCTGACCCTCATCTGCTCATGCTGTCTATTTATCTCTCTCAAAAATAAATAAAACATTAATTATTTTTTTAAAAAAATGGTGCTCAGAAAACTGGAAATGCAAAAGAACAAAACTGGACCAGTTTCTTATACCATACCAAACATAAATTCAAAATAAATGAATGGCATAAATTTGAGACTGGAAACTATCAAAATCCTAGAGTAGAACACAGATAGCAACCTCTTTGGCATCAAACATAGCATCTTCTTTCTAAATATATCTCCTGAGGCAAAGGAAACAAAAGAAAAAAATGAACTACTGGGACTTCATCAAAATATAAAGTTTCTGCACAGTGAAAGGAACAATCAACAACACTAAAAGGAAACTTATGGAAAGAAGAAAAAAATTGCAAGTGACATAGCTGATAGAAGGTTAATATTATTGCAGGAATTTTTACCTCAATACCCAGGGTTCATTGTCTCACCACTTTGAAGAATGAAGAGGTGGACACAAAATGAGTAGCAGGCAAAAGTTTATTAGACTATAAGACCAGAAAGGAAGAGGATGGAAGCTCTCTTTACAGAGTGAGAGCATTCAAAAGTGAAAGCCAATGGATTATAGGCAAGTGTCCTTGTTTTATAAAGTTCTGGTCATCTCCCCCCTTCGCTTCCCCCTTGTTCCTTCTCAGGTTCTATCCTCATTGGCTTGATAGCTGTAGGTATTGTGTTATTTATTCCTGATTGGATTGTTTCCATTTTATGAGGGGTGGCCTATAAGTGTACTTTTCCTTGAGGGTCTTACATTTTATGGTCTATTTAATTTTAGTCAGATCTTTTGTCAAATTCCTGAGGCAAACTTTAGGGGAAGTAGGTGATGTCTGTTACATTCTTAAGAGGAACCTTATGCCTGAGGGTGTTTTCTGTGGTCAGATCCTCCTAGCATTTTTCCAAAATATGTGCTCTTCCCCTCCCAGCTCAGCTCTTATCCTTTCCCTCTCTGCCTGGGAACATTGGGACATTTGATAGTCATTCAACAAACATTTATTTAGCATCCACTGTGTTTTAAACTCTGTCTTAGGTGTTTGGAATACAATTTTTCCCTCTTATGCATGGGGGATACATTCTCAGACCCCCAGTGGAGGCCTGAAACCACAGATAGTACCAAATCTTACATATACTATGTTTTTTTTCCTATACATGCATACCTATAATAAAGTTTACAGTATAAATTAGGCATGGTAAAAGACAATAACTAAAAATAAAACTGAACAATTATAGCAATACACTGTAATAGGTTGTGTAAACATGGTCTTTATCTCTCTCTTTCTCTTCCTGAAAATACCTTATTGTATTGTAGTCATCTTTCTTGTGATTATGTGAGATGATAAAATGCCTATGTGATGAGATTAAGTAAGGTATATGAAGTAGGCATTGTGACATAGTGATAAGCTATTATTGACCTTCTGATAATATGTCACAAGGAAGATCAACTTTTTCCAGACCACTGTTGACTCTGGGTAATTGAAACTGTGGAATGCAAAACCATAGATAAGGTGTGTGGGGGGGGGGACTACTGTGTAATGGTGAACAAAATAAGCAGCCATCCTTCCCTCCTTTCATGGAAATTATAGATTAGTTGAGGGTGAGGTGAGAAGGAGATAGATAATAAACATTTCAAACAAAGTAAATAGTGTGTTATAATGTAGTAAGTGCCTTGGAAAAAATAGAAGAGGATAACTATTACAAACTGCCAGGGAGTGGTAGGTGGTTGGAATTTGAAATAGGAGTAATTGTGGTAGGCTAATTGAGAAGGTAATATCTGCACAAAATCTGGAAGTTAGGGAGTTAGTCATGTAGCTGTCTGGTGAAAAGCATTTTAAGCAAAAGGAATAGCCAGTGCAAGGTTTCTAATGAGGGTGCATGCATAACATTTTAATAAAATATATTTATTTATTTTGAGAGGGAGAGAGTGTGTGAGCAGCAGAGGGGCAGAGAGAGGGAGAGAAAGAATCCTAAGCAGGTTCCATAAGGTCAGCACAGAACCTGATGTGGGGCACAAACTTACAAACCATGAGATCATGACTGAGCCAAAATCAAGAGTCAGACGCTTAACCCACTCAGCCACCCAGGCACCCCATGCCTGACATTTTTAAAGTGCAACAAGGAGGCCAATGTAGCTAAAGCAAAATATATGAAAAGAGAAGGAGGAGGACATGAGGTCAAAGAGGTAATAGAAGGAGAGTATATTATTTATACGGCACTTTGTAAGTCACTCTAGAAACGTCAAATTTTATTCTAAGGTGAGAAACCATTTCACGGTTTTGAGCAGAGGCATGCTATAATAGGTACTGTGTTAGGAATAGTCTGGTGAAGGAGAGGGAGGGAGGAAAAACTTGATTCAAGGAATCCAGTTAGAAGAATATTGTAGTAAACCAGGCAAGAAATTATTGTGGCTAGAACAGGTTTTAGCTCTAGAGATGATGAGAAATGACTAGATTTTGGATTTTTAAATACCCAGGTATTTTGATAAATTGGATATAGAATATGAGATATTTTTTAATAGTTTATTGTCAAATTGGTTTCCATACAACACCCAGTGCTCTTCCCCACAAGTGCCCTCCTCCATCACCACCACCTCTTTTCCCCCCTCCCCCTTCCCCTTCAACTCTCAGTTCTTTTTCAGCATTCAATAGTCTCTCAAGTTTTGCATCCCCCTCTCTCCCCAACTCTCTTTCCCTTTTCCCCTCCCTCTGGTCCTCCATTAGGTTTCTCCTGTTTTCCTGTTAAACCTATCAGTGCAAACATATGGTATCTGTCCTTCTCTGCCTGACTTATGAGATAAACAGAGGGATAAAGAGTGGTTACCATGTTTTTAGCCTAAGCTTCTGAATAGCAAGGTTTTCCACTTACTAAGAAGAGAAAGGCTATAGCTTTTGTAAGGGTGGGAAAATAATGATATTTGAGTTCAGTGTTGAAGATATTGAGTCTGAAATGTCTATTAGGCATCTAAGTAGAGATGTTAATAGGTAATTGGAAATAAAAGTGTGGTTTTCATAGAAGACATATGAGCTATTGTTAAAAACTTGAGTCTTACCCATATAAAGGACACTTACAGCCATGTTATTAGTTGAGCTCACCATTGTTAGGGATAAAAAGTAGACCTGCTCGCTTGGCACAATACCTAACTTCTCCAGAATACATCATTGACTCTATAAACAGAAATCAAGGCAGATACACACAAATATTCAAATTATTCTCTTCCTGTGAAAGGAATTAATAGTGGGCTTTGCACACTGGAATTAAGATCACACCTTCTTGGGATTTTTTTCCCATCCTCATTGTTCAATAGGGATCCTGGGTATTAGGAATTACATTCACCTTCTTCAGGTGTTTTCGACACCATCAATGGTTTGAAAATGAAACCTCATACTGGGACTAAAACCCTGCTTCCTTTAGACATTTCACCATCTATAATAGGAATCAAAATAGGTTCTGAGCACTGGAAGTAACACTTGGCTTCCTCAGTAATCCTCAATTCTGCAGACATTGTCATTCCCTGGTCCTTGTCATTACTAATAAGATCATGCCTTCCACAATCTAAATTTCATTACAATGACTCAATTGCATACTCACAACTCCCATCCTGCACATTGCAATATGTCTAGAATCTCTGGATCCTATTCACTAAACATCAGTACCTCCCACACTCATTATGACAACAAAAATGCCCCTACAAATTTTCAAATGTCCCATGGGGAAACAGTACCCTCCTTGTCAATAATCACCACTCTATTATATGCAAAAAAATCATTCATTTACCCAGAATACCACTAAAATTTTCAGAATTTTCTCTTCTGGCTAGCAAGATTTAAAAAGACATCCTCACATTTATATTTCAATTATGAGAGTTCTTTCAAATAACCTATAAAGTGAGCACCAGTTATTTTTAGGCTTAGCTATTTCATCTTTAAAGTAGCATTTCCTGAAGTATCTCTTAGGTAATGATGCTGGAACAATTAAGACTAGGTAATATACTTGAACTTTTCATAATATAGGGCACTGCATTATATTAACTCTTATTAATAATTATTCTGAGACAAAATTGAAAAATGCATTGACTGTATAAAAACGGAATATGTACAAAAGAGGACCTAATTAAGTTCCCAATAAACAAGTAAACCTTTGCTTTTCTATTTGAAAAATAGTTGTGCCTCTGAAATACTTGCCAGCCAAGTCTCCTTTAGAAGCAACATAAAGTCATCATACGCATTGGTAACTGAAGAGACTCCAGAGGTTCTAAGGGCTTTTGGCACAGATTGCTGAACCAGATTAAGGCAAGCATTTTGTAAAATGTAAAGCTTTTTAAATAATGTCCATGCTCAAAGAAACAATTTAAGTCCTCTTAAACCCAAAGTGCCATCACCACCACCATCTTAATATTTCTTGAGTGCCCATTGCATGCCTAGTACTATACTATGTTTTAAATTAAGTACTTTCACAGTTTTAATGAACTGTAATCTCATAGCTGTAATCTCATAGACATTCATTTAATAAATTTAAAAAATCATCTCTCTGTACTATCATGAAAGGTAGCAAAATTTTTGTTTTATAATAGGATATGTTCAGTAGGAATAATAAAAGGACACCTGGGCACAGATCTTCTGCTACTGACTAAGAAATCTTCCTACAGAATATCCACTTGAATGAACCCTTTGTCCTTGGAGAAAGAGAAAGATGCTTATGATCATTAAATTGGATTGAAAGACACTGCCTTGAGACAATGGCAGGGTTTCTACTGAGCACCTGCAGAATACAATGTAGTTGGAAGTGAATATTTTTATTCAAGTATATTATTTCCAAAACTTGACACTGTATTTGCATAACAGACATGTGTTGTTAATTTAAAAAGAGGATGTAATCCAGTGGTGAAATAATTCCCTCATCCAACTCCAGAATATTTATCTGTAGTATCTTCAGGAAAAGGTTATTTCAGAGTCAGATGGTTATATAAACATGCCCCAACATTTTGGCTTCAACTTCAGTGTATTTTGAAAGGCCAAATGCAAAGTTTGACAACTGGCAACTCTTAACATTTCTTCCAGTAAATGCTGCTGAATCTCTCAAGCAACAATGTGTTATTTTGATCTCTTTACACTGTGTCTCAGTTATTCTCTGGCCTCTTGTTACTAAAAGATAATCACTTCTTGGGGTAATTAATTCACCTATAGATTATTTTTAAATTTGTTATGACAAGATGTGCACTCAAAATTTTATTAAGTGGAAAAAACCTTATTTACATGTCAGCTGAGCCAGAGCATAGATTGAGTAGAAATAAAGAACATCATCATTTCTGAACTAAGGTTGTCACTCTTTTACTCAGTTATTAATCTTCATCATGAGTCTCTCTGGATCTAAGTAGCATAGCTACCTATATTTTTTAAATACTCAGTGGCTTCTTTACAAAAACTCCTTATGCTATCCTCAGACTGTGTGCAGACATTCCTTATTTTTTATGAAAGAATTTTTTTTTACATTGGTTTTTACATTCTTTTTCACAACCTGAAAAAAAGAAAACATGCACACCTGGTAGAATCTTCTTCAATAATAACTAAACATATTGCTATAGACTGAATATTTGTGTCCCCCCAAATTCATATGTTGAAACCCAATTCCCAATGTGATGCTATTAATATGGGAGCCTTGGAGAGGTGATTAGGTCCTGCAGTTAGAATCTTCATAAATGGGAATAGTGTTCTAGAGAGAGCTCTCTTGCCCCTTCCATTTTATGAGGACACAGCAGGAAGATAGCAATCTATGAACCAGGAAGTGGGTCTCTACCATATTCCAATTTGCTGGCACACCTTAATCTTGAACTTACAGCCTCCAGAACTATGTGGGATACATTTCTGTATAAGCTACTCAATGTGTGGTATTCTGTTATAGCATCCTGAAGAGACTAAGACAAATGTTGATTTCAAGTTCTGTCTTCTGTGATGCAAAAAAAAATCATTTCTGTGCTATTAGTGCATCTTTAATATGAAAACTTTACCACTTTTTAACATGTAAAACTATCTGAAAAGTTTAATTTGCCCGATTTCGGAGTCCTACACTTGTCACAATTATTTTATTCACAATGCAGAGAGCTGCACAGACAATGAACCCTTGGGTGAGTGGTGAAGAGTGCTTGGTAGGTTACCCACATACATAGTCTGAAGTATTGTTTGATTAATAGTAGTATCTTCTTGAGTCACTTTAGTAAGTAGTAGACACACTCAGAAACCTGTGACCTTTTGGTATCTGAAACTTAAAAACAATGTGACTTAACTTTCCCATGATTAGGCATTTGTTTTCCCTAACAGGACACTATTAGAATGTGGGATATGGAATAAAAATGGGTAAAGGATGAGGGAGCTAGGAAGAATGCACACAGTGTGACATTCTTGAATAAAATATGTGATAAAACTATATGTCCTACTTTTAAGCCAACAGTGCCAGATAAATCAAGCAAAATAAAAGCTGGTAGCATTACAAATATCTTTTCAACTTTTCAGTGTGTAAAGAGACATCTTTAAGTACAAGTGTAGTATTCTTTCATAGTTATGCAGATATGCTGATCGTATCTTTATTTTTATTCACTCAGGTATTTTTTTACTGTGGTAAGAACACTTAAAGTGAGATCTACCCTCTTAACAAAATTTTAAATGCATAATACAATATTGCTATCTATAGGCACAATGTTGTACAGAAAATCTCTAGAACTAATTCATCTTGCATAACTGAATCTTTATACCCATTGATTAGCAACGTCCCATTTTTCCCTCCCTCCAGTACTTGGCAAATATTATTCTATTCTCAGTTTCTATGAGTTTTACTCTTTTAGATATATCTCATATAAGTGGAAACATGCAGTATCTGCCCTTCCATGATTGGCTTAATTTACTTGGCATAATGTCTTCCAGGTTTATCCATTTTTGTCATATGGGATAGGATTTCCTTCTTTTCTTTTAAGACTGAATAATATATATATATATATATATATATATATATATATATATATATATATAGTGTAAAATACATAACATATATGTACATTGGGTACATACATAATTTATAATAATATATAATAATTTATATATATCACACATATAATACAAAATATATAATAATTTATACATATATATCACATTTTCTTTAGCCATTTATCTGTCAATGGACATTTAGATTGTCTCTATGCCTTGGTGATTGTGAATAATGTTGATATTGTCTTTAAAAAAATCATTAATGGTTTTCCAGGATAGTAATTGAGAATAAAGTCTTATCTTGAAAGTAGATTTCTTAACACTTAGTGACTTACAACATTAATTGTAACATAAGATTTTTTATTTCATAGAGATTCTACAATATTCGACACGGAAGAAAATAATACATCTAACAAGTTGAGAGGTGTAAGGTTTGATCCAGCCAGCCAGCCAGCTGACCAGCTAAAAATCAAATATGTACTGAATACCTGCTATATGTTAAACACCATCAAAAGTACAAATGTAGATCGACCATTGATCCCACACTCAAGAAAGTAACAGTTAAATAGAGACAACAAAATATAGAAATTAACAGAAAATAATGAGACCACTAATTAATTTATAGTTATTTGTAACCCACATTTATCTAGAAAGGAATTGAGAAGGCTTATAACATGACAAATAGAATAGTAAACTAGAAAAAAGTGTAAACCAAGGAATAAAAGGGAATATATATATATATATATATATATATATATGTATTACTTATAAATAACATTTCTATAATTGAAGTGCAATGGTTGGTCTGAACTTCCTGAAAATTAGAACAAAAAAAGTTACAAAGATTCATTATGCCAAGTAGGACCTATATCAAATCCTTATCACTTCCTCAAGAAAGGCAAAGATTCCTGTAGTGCTAAATTCTATCATGTAATTCATTGAATGATGGGATGAAAAATGAATAATTTTAAGGTAAATGCAAAATATTTCATAATTTTTAATAAAAACTAAAAGGGCAATATGCTAGGGCAATCCTATGAAGGTAACTGTAGGAGAAAGTAAATTAAAGTTGTTGAAGCATAGTTTTCTGTGGTCTAAATGATAAAAGTATAGTACTTACAGCAATAATTCCAAGATACTGGCCTGTAGACTGCTGATTATCATGGTTCTGTTTTTATTGGTACATAGAAAATGAAAAACAATAAATAAAATATCGAGGTTTAAACAAAGCTTAATTTGTTTAATTTAATGGTCTTTTATTCTGAGATAACTTCCTCCTTTATAATGTGTTTCTGGGTAAACTATTTGTTTAAAGTAAGTGGAAAAGATAAAATGGAAAAGGCAACCTAAGATTGTACTTAAAATCGAAGACAATGTATTGAAGAGAAATGTAGATTTTAAAAAAGTTTAACTCACGTATCCTAGGTTTCATTATCTTGTAACTAAACCAAAATCCTTGCTGTAGGCAAATTGTTATGTCATGAACCCCTCACTTAACCAACTTCTTCCCTAAATATCCCCTAAGTTTAGTATATTGCCTCACATGTGCTTCATAATTCATCCTTACAGAATTTCCGTTTTGTGCTTCATGTCTTAAAACTACAAGGCTGTCTCTCTAGCCAATAACCCTTATATAATTGCTGCTCTCTTAACTTGTCACACCAGGAGTACTTATCAAATACACTCCTACCTACCAGCCTCTGAGGAGGGATACAATTCTCTCATTATATAAGAATTATCTCTTTGTAGGGCTATTGAAGGGACTCAATGAGAAAAATGCACAGAAAGCACCTAAAAATGGGTAGGTACATAGTAAACACTCAATAGATGGTACTGATAGCCATATTTGTCCCTGGTCTTCGTTAGCATGGCCCTTACAATAGATGGTATTGTTCACAATTATTCACTCTCTCCATAAGAGGAGATGTAGCCATGTGACTTGTACTGTTTTCATGTGGAGTATATACCTTGTCCTATTGATCTGCAGCTTGACCATCTGACATTTTTAGTCAACAAAATATGAATGAAGTATGTGCAACTTCTAAGCTGAAGCTTTAAGAGACTGAAATAAAGACTCCTCCTACAGCTTAGATTGCAAAAGAAAAGATATGAATTGCAGAGCCAGAGCTGACCCATAGTCACTATCAGGGAATAAAAACTACAATAATCACAAAAAAACAATAAGGTTTTCTTTTAATTTGGTATAACCTTAAATAAGCTGACTGATATATATCTTCATATGTATTTTCAGTTACTGTGAATATACCATATCTTTAGTTACTATTAAATACACAGCTTACTATGTCATATTTTCAATTACTGTACATACACAAGTTCCTGACTGTTCATCCTATTTTTTTACTCTTGCTTTGCACTTCTGTCTTACATTTAGTTTCTTTTAGACTATAACATCCAAACTATTGTTTATTTAGCTTAATTTTTTCTAAGTATGGAGCATATATTACTGATAGGACACAGGCATATGATATGTGATTTATTATGAGAAGGTTAATATCTTTTCAATTCTCATTTAGTTCTTATGATTACTTTAAGAAGAAATTCCTAGTTTGGGGCAAGTTTGTTACTAGCAACTCTCAAACAGTTGCAGATGTCCCTTTACAAAAAAAAAAAAAAAAAAAAAAGACAAAAGTGATCCTTGAGCTAAGAGACCAGAAGTAGCAACATTATCTCATTGGAATTTAATAATGTGGTTTAATCCATATTATTTTAATTGTATGGACACTTCTATTAATAACAAGTGATAACAATCTGTTACTTGTATATACAGTGGAATATTACTCAACCATAAAAAAGAATTAAATCTTGCCATTTGCAAAGACATGGATGGATCTAGAGTATTAACTAAGTGAAATAAGTCAAAGGAGGACAAAAACCATATGATTTTACTCATGTGGAATTTAAGAAAGAAACATGAATCAAGGGAAAAAAGAGAAAAAGATAAATCAAGAAACAGACTCTTAATTGTAGAGAATAATCTGATAGTTACCACAGGGGAGATGGGTGGGAGCATGCTTTAAATAGGTGATGGTGATTAAGAAGTGCACTTTTTGTGATCATCACTGGATGTTATATGGATGTTGTGTCACTGTATTGTACACCTGAAACTAAAATTATACTGTATGTTAAATAAATGGAATTTAAATAAAAACTTAAAAATATAATAAAATGTAACTCCAGGTTTTAACTTCTAAATTTTACTTAAATGACAGATCCTTTCTATCTTGTATTTAACTTCCTGTAGTGTTAAGTAATTTTGAAAAATACATGCTGTTCTAATTATGTTGCTGATTTTAGTATATACACAGCAACTTAACACAACTAGTACAATTTTTAATCTGACCCCTTCTCAACTTCATATATGGTGCACTACTCAAAGAAAATTTTAGATCCCACGTATAAAAAGGATCTATATTTTCGAGTAATAACATTTCCTTTGACTTTATTAATGTCCTTAATAATCGGAAGACTTTGGGAGACCTACTACTACACACAGCTAACTTGATTTAGCTATTTACTATTACACATGGTTGTTTCTCGAGAGAAAGTGTCAAATATAGAGTCCTACTATTCTTACCAGAAAGATAAACTGTTTTTCTTATGTGTTTTTAAATTTAATAAAAAGTCTTTGTTGCAATATGTTTTCCAAGGCAATTTAATTTAATTTATTTTATGTCCCTCCTTATGAACTAAAGGGTTTGCTTTGAAGTAGTTAATGTGCTGAGCCACTGTTAAAAGTTGGCACAGCCTCAAGTGTAGTCATGCCGAGAGGTACTGGACCAAGGGCTACTCACAAGCTTGGAACCAAACAGCCATTAGATCTTCTAAGTTGGAAATTAAGGTTGCACTGAGATGTTTCTCTTCCTGTTGTTATTAATAGTGTCATTAGAGTTGCTTCCAGTTTAGAAGATTGTTCCACAGACCCCTTAACAAAGAACCAAGGAATATTTTAAATGTTACTGGATTCCCCAGCTTACAGCAACAAACTATTGCCCTATGCTTGTGTGAGATGGACATCAGAGATGTACATGTTGCATGGACCAGAGCTCTGTTGGATACTATAGGTTTTCTCATCCAGATTTACCTCTAATTATTTAAACACTTTATGCTTGTGATTTCCTAGTTTGCCATTTACATGGTGTTGTTTGAAGTATTTCAATTACTCATCAGTACTAATAGTAATGATTATAATAATGTTATAATTATTGAGCATCTAATATGCTCCAGGAATTTTTTACATATTAATTCAGTCAATAATAATTGAGATCTTACTATATTCTCTATGAACTTTCCTGGGCACTGGGGGGGGCACATAAGTAAATGAGATAAACAGGATATGTGGCCTCTTGGAAATAGCAATATATAGGGGACATGGAAAGTATACGAGCAATGATAATAAGTAGGATACATGCTAAGGATAATATAAAGTAATATCTAAGTTAATGCAGAGGGCAAATGTACAGATTCTTAATTTACGGACATTTGTCAGGGAAGGCCTTTCTGATAAGATGACATTTGAGCAAAGACTTTAAGTGAGGGGTACTCTACTACCTCTCTGATTTAACTTACTATAGATTTTACCTTGTAACATCTCAGACAAACTGTGGCAGATACACTGACCACATTGTTATCCCTTGAAAACATCCTTCCTATCTCCTCTTCCTGGAGTGTTCTTTTCCTATTTATTTACATAGCCCTTTCTCTTACCTCATTTAGAGGTAAAATCAATAGGAATAGGCAAGTGTTGAGTGTACAAATTCAAAAAATGGCAGAAATTAATAGAAATAGGCAGTGGTTGAGTGTGGGAATTTAAAAAGTGGCAGAAATTAAGGCTAAAACACACATTTTGTGTTTGGGCAAGTGGATACAGAGCAATATAAAGAACACAGGATGGGAAAGATCAGGCTTGATGATTAGGAGGATTCATTCTATTGTGAACAGTAAGTCGCACATGTCTGGCAATAAGAGAAGAGATCTGGAATGTTAATATTTACTGCTTGGGATTTTAAATAAATAAGTGAGTTATAGATTTTGGAGTCAGCAGCTCATAGGTGGTAATGGTCAACCACAGCACTGAGTGAGATCAAACTCAGGCAGAATGTATAATGATAAGAGACGAGGACTTAGTACAGAGTAATGAAAAATAACTGGGTTGGGGAAAATGAGCTCCTGAGGATACTGGGAAAGAATAGACATAGGCAAATAGAAATTGAAGAGAACACAGAGACATTGAAGCCATGAAATAGAGATCTTGAAATTTGGAGGTAGATAAGAGTAAAAAAATGCCATTAAGAAATAAAAGAAAATTAAAACTGAGAATCCATCAGACTTATCAATGAAGAAATAGGTTAAAAGTGAAAAGCAAGTTTAGTTTAGTGGTAAGAATGGAAGACAAATTATTATGTATTTACAGGTGAGTGGGAGTATAGCAATGAGAAAATGTAAATTTAAGCAACTCCTTTAAGACATTTGGATTTAAGGGGTGCCTGGGTGGCTTGTTCAGTTAAGCATCTGACTCTTGATTTCAGCTCAGGTCATTATTACACAGTCGTGATATTGAGCCTCATGTTGGGCTTCACACTGGGCATGGAGACTGCCTAAGATTCTCTCTCTCCTTCTTCCTCTGCCTCTTCCCCACTCACAAGCTCGCTCTCTCTCTCTCTCTCACTCTCTCTCTCTCTCTCTCTCTCAAAAAAAAAAAAGAACATTTTGCTGTAAAGTGGCAACATGGGATAGATTAATGTCTAGAGTAAAACTTTAACTCAATATAGAGGAACTAAGATGGCAGTGGAGTAGGAGGACCCTAGGCTCATTTTGTCCAAAGAACACAACTAGATAACTATCAAATTACCCTAAATATTCCAGAAACTGGCCTGAAGACTAACAGAACAAATTCCACGACTAAAGGAAGAGAAGAGGCCTGCAAAAATGTGGTTTAAGGGAGAAATAGATTGTGACTGCTGTGGAGAGGAGAGATCCATGGTCATGGAAAAGGGGAAGAGAGAGAAGAGCACACAGGAATACACAAGGAGAAATTTCCCCCAAAGCCATTGGCTTGGGAAACGTAAAGAGGTGAATTTCATTAGTTCTTGCAACCAGTGGGGCTTAATGCCTAGTATTTTATTTTACTTTATTTGTTTTTTAAATAGTTTATTGTCAAATTGGTTTCCATACAACACCCAGTGCTCCTCCCCATAAGTGCCCTCCTCCACCACCACCACCTCTTTTTGGGACACAGCCTTGGGGTCACCACCTTGTGCCTAGAGAGAATGCAGGTAAACAACCTGGGGATAGAGATCATGTAAACAGCCATCTGAAAACATCTGGGCCACACAGTCAGGATATTATTTGCTAGTCTTGGAGAGCATCTGTGGGTGGTAGTATTCATGGAAATGCTTCACCAGGAATACGGGAGCTGGCCTGTACCATTTCCCTACTTTACCCCTCAGCATAAACACAGAGCCACCTATGAGAAGCAGAACAGTATCTACACTGGCTGGCAAATGTTCATACACCAAGCCCCTCCCCACTTGTACTCTGGAAGGAGTGCCCTCTCAGTCAAGCTTGTCTCAGTCTCAGTGCAGTGGGCCTACCAGAATAACAGCACATACCCCTGCCCAAACCACGTCTCCAGATCAAAGAGTTCTGCAGGGCCTCAGTTCTGGTGATGTTGATGCTAGATCTCATTTCACAAGCAGACCAAAGTACACCTAGTTAAAGCTTGCCACATACAGGCCAGGGAACAAACACTGCTTACAGCAGGCAAGGGGAGACTCTGAAGAGGACTGCCTGAAGGATAGAGCAGTCAAATACAATGACAGAGCTCATGTGGCATATACCAGAGACATTACCTGAAGCACCAGACACTACACACTACATGGCCTCTTTTTCATAAAGCTATTACTTTCAGGAGCAAGAGACATACCTGGCTTTTCCAACATAGATAAGAAGAAAGAGACTTAGACAAAATGTCAGGATGGGGGAATTCATCTTAAATGAAAGAAAAACAAATGGCCACAGCCAGAGATGTAAATGATACATATATAAGCAACATGCTTGATGGAGAATTTAAAGCAACAGTCATAAGGATACTCACTGGGCTTGAGAAAAGAATGGAAATCAACTGTGAGGTCCTTACCACAGAAATAAAAAAAAGAAATCAATCAGAGATGAGTTCAACAAATGAGATTAAAGACAGGCTTGATGCAGTGATCAGAAAGGTGGAAAATGCAGAGAAATGAATTAGAGACCTAGAAGACAAAATAATGGAAAATAATGAAACTGAACAAAAGAGAGAAAGAACATCTATGGTAGACTAGAAATAGGGAATTCAGTGACTTCATCAAATATAATAATAATTGTATTATAGGACTTTCAGAAGAAGTAGAGAGAAAAGGGGGCGGAAAATTTATTTCAAGAAATAATGGTGGGGCGCCTGGGTGGCTCAGTCAGTTGAGTGTCTGAGTTAGGCTTGGTTCGTGATGTCACAGTTCACGAGTTTCAGCCTCGTGTCAGGCTCTGTTAACAGCTTGGAGTCTGGAACCTGCTTCGGATTCTGTGTCCCCTCTCTCTCTTCCCCTCTCCCTCTCATGCTGTGTCTCCGTCTCAATCTCTCTCTTTTTCTCTCTCTCTCTCACTCAAAAATAAACATTAAAAAAATGGCAAAAAACTTCCCTAATCTGGGGAAGGTAAAAGACATCCAGATCCAGGTGGCAGAGAGAACTCTACATCAAAATCAAACTAAGCTGGCCAACATTAAGACATACTGTAATTAAATTTGTAAAATATAGTAAAAAAGAAAAAAATCTTAAAAGCAACAAGACAAAAGAAGCCCTTAACTTAAAAGGAAATACCCATATGGCTGGCCAGCTGGAGAGTTCACAACAGAACTTGGCAAGCCAGAAGAGAGTGGCATGATATATTCCAAATGCTAAATGGAAAACTCTGTAGCCAAGAATACTCTATCAAGCCAGTCTATCACTCAGAATAGGAGAGATAAAGAATTTCCAGACAAACAAAAACTAAAGAGTTTGTGACCACTAAACAAACCCTGAAAGAAATAGTAAAGGGGAATTTTGAGTGTACAAGAGATCAAAGTGACAAAAACAAGAATGGAATGGAGAAAAATCTCTGGAAACAATTATAGAACAAGTAATAAAATGGCACCAAGTACATATCTATCAATAATTACTCTGAATGTAAATAGACTGTTCCAATCTAAAGACAAAGGGTGTCAGCATGAAAAAGAAGACCCATCTACATGCTGCCTGTAAGAGACTCATTTTAGGCCCAGATATACCTGTAGATTGAAAGTGAGGGAATGAAGAAACATTTATCACACAAAAGGATGTCAAAAGAAATTCGTAGTAACAATATTTATATAGGACAACCTGGAGGTTTTTTTTTTTTTTGTTCTTCTTCTTCTATTGTTTTTATCCTGCTTCGGTATTATGGTAGTACCAGCCTCATCGAATGATTTTGGATATATTTTGCCTATATTCCATTATTTGTAGATTTGACAAATTTTGTCAATAATTTTTTTTTTTAATATTTGGTATAATTCACCCATGAAGCCATATAGTCTTGAGCTTCTTTGTGCTGGGAGATTTTTGAGATTCTATTATTGGTCTAAGAAGATTTCCAATTTCTTTGATTCAAGATTCATGGTGATTTGTGTGTTTTCAGCAATTATCTGTGTTTTATTCTAAGTTATCTGATTTGTTAGTATATAATTGTTTATAGTAATCTGTTATCACACTATGTATTTCTTTGGTTATCTGTTGTTTTTTTCTCTCCCATTTCTCATTTTGGTTCTTGAGCCTTCTTTTGTTTCAGTTGATGAAGTTAAAAGATTACCATTTTTTTTGAAAGCTGGTCATTATTTTCAATGTTATGTTATTGTTTATTCTCATCTCTATTTTATTTCTGATTTTCCTTTGTTATTTCCTTCCTCTGCTTAATTTCAGTTACGTTTCTTCTTTTTTCTTGTTCTTTATGGTGTGATGCTAAGTTGCTTATTTGAACTGTTCTTCTTAATACAAACATTCATAGCATAAATTTCACTTTAACATCTGCTTTTGCTGCATCCCATAGGTTTTGTAATATTGTGGTTTTTTTTCTTTTGTTTTGAGACATATTTTGGTTTGCCATTTGATTTCTTACTTGGCCCATAACTTGTGCAGTAGTGTATTGTTTAACATTTACATATTAAATATTTAATATTTACATTGTAGATTTTCCCGCTTTGTTTTATTGTTGATCTTTATTTTTGTACCATTGCGATTGAAAATATACTTGGTATGATTTTAGTCTTCTTAAATTTGTAATATTTGTTATGTCCCTTTTTTGTGATTTAGTGAGGGGATTTCTCTGTGTGTACTTGAAAAAATGTGTATTGCATTTTTCTTGGGTGGAATGTTTTGTATATATCTTATACAACCATGTATTCTGAAGTATGATTCAAGTAAAAATATTCTTTTTGAAAAAAATAACATTTAGCTAAGGGTACTAATTAAAAAAATATATCAGAGGGGAGGTTGGTGGAAAATTGGATGAAATAGGTGAAAGGGATTAAGAGTACACTTATCATGATGAGCACTGAGTAATGATATATAGAGTTGTTGAATCACTATATTGTACACCTGAAACTAATATAACACTGTATTTTAATTACACTGGAATTAAAATAAAAAGCTTAATTAAAAAAACCAAAGAAAACCAATTACTATGCAAAATTCAAGAATAAAAAAATGAAAGACAACAAATTTAATTACATTGTACTCATCAATAAATTATAATAATTTTTAAATAAGCAAAACTTTTGTACTACTAGTAATATATCAAAATGTTATACAGTCCATTTACTGTAAAAATAATTGTTTAATTTGAATGTCAATCTTATTAACCTTAAAAATGTAAAATAGCTCAGCCTTTGGTTTTATTTATATTAATAGTTTTACAGAGTATATGAATTTACTAAGGAGGATAAACTGAAAAAATAATGGCAAAATAAAGTAGAAAAAAAAGAAAAATAAATAAACATACCCGTGAATTTTTATTGTATGTTAAAAGAAATAATGTTTCAATCATGATATTATACTATGAAAACCTTAGATTGAATGTAGGTAAGAGACCTGTATCTCTGCAAATATTATTTTTATCTTTTTACAAATTTTTTTTCCCCAAAAATACTTTAAAGACATGATTTTGGTGTTCAGAACAGCATAATTGTCATTTAAATTAAGTTTCTCATGAATAGAATAAATAAAAAATGCAAAAGACTGAGACAAAAATAGTAAAATGGGGACCTAAAAAAAAGAATGTTATCTCATTTGATTCTCATACCAACCTGAGAAGTCAAGCATTGGTACACTTCTCCATTGTATAGTTGAGTCCCAGAAAGGTTAAAAACTTTCCAAAAGCCGAATATTTAATAAATGAAGTGATAGAAACAAAATTTTAGGCTGAGTCATCTCTTTCCAAAGTTCTTTCTTTTTTATTAGTCCATATTCTTAGTTGTTGTAAACTGCAAACCTTTCCATGAAAAAAACACAAAACTGATTATAAAAAAGTTAAGTTATACCTTTGGTTCTTCCTTTAGCTGAATAAATGGACTACAGCAATATAACAGAAAGTACTACCTACTTTCTGAAGTTATTATAAATATTCCTTAGATGCCAAAATTAAAGTAGATAAAAAATTTTGTCAAAATTAATTTTATTATAAATGGAATGTATATTAAAAAACATATATCAACTGGGGTTTTCGGTCAGCACCATGATGCATTGTTCCTTGAGGTAAATATTGATGTTGGATAAATACTTATTTCATAGTCTGATATATATGTGACTATCTTCAACACAATATCTGCTCAATATCTTACCTGCTTCTTACCAGTGGTTTTGAAAATTCCTTATAGTCCCAAGGAAGTTTAGACATTTGTAGTGCTCTGGATTCTTATAAATACTTTACTGCCAATCTATAAACAGTAGAGCTATATAATATGACTATTTTGAATATCATTATAATTGTTACAATTCATCAAGCTCTTAGAAGCCCTAGTAAGAAAAATTTGATGAGTATATGTTGGGAATGACCAGAGTGTTCATGAGGACACTGGTTTAAAGGGATTCTTTTAAAAGAATTTCATAATGGGCAGAAGACATAAACAGACACTTCTCCAAAGAGGACATCCAGATGGCCAACAGGCACATGAAATGATGCTCAACATCACTCATCATCAGGGAAACACAAATCAAAACCACACTGAGATACCACCTCACACCAGTCAGAGTCGCTAAAATGAACAAATCAAGAGACTATAGATGCTGGCGAGGGTATGGAGAGATGGGCACCCTCCTACACTGTTGGTGGGAATGTAAACTGGTGCAGCCGCTCTGGAAAACAGTGTGGAGGTTCCTCAAAAAACTATCCATAGAACTCCCTTATGACCCAGCAATAGCACTGCTAGGGATTTACCCAAGGGATACAGAAGTGCTGATGCATAGGAGCACATGTACCTCAATGTTCATAGCGGCACTGTCAACAATAGCCAAAACATGGAGAGAGCCTAAATGTCCATCACCTGATGAGTGGATCAAGAAGATGTGGTGTATATATATATACACTGGAGTATTACATAGCAATGAGAAAGAATGAAATATGGCCATTTGTAGGAAAGTGGATGGACCTCGAGGGTGTCATGCTAAGTGAAATAAGTCAGGCAGAGAAAGACAGATACAATATGTTTACACTCATAGGTGTAACAGGAGAACAGGAGAAACCTAATGGAAGACCAGGGGGAGGGGAAGAGGGAAAGAGAGTTGGGGAGAGAGAGGGATGCAAAATTTGAGAGACTATTGAATACTAAAAACGAACTGAGGGCTGCAGGGGGAGAGGGGGAAGAGGTGGTGGTGGTGGAGGAGGGCACTTGTGGGGAAGAGCACTGGGTGTTGTATGGAAACTAATTTGACCATAAACTACTTAAAAAAATAAAAGAATTTCATGTGGGATGGTTCATGTTCCTAGGTATTTCATAAAACATAAGCAGTTTACATACTCAAGTTTTTCTGAAAGCTGCTTGTGGCTGATTACTCCTTATTCATAAATAATATACTGTATTATTTTGAATTGATTTCTACATTCACTGTGCTTCTGGGTTTTGATTTTCATAGCTTAGAATGATCTTCGGTATATCCTCAAAAGAACTCCTTTAGCTGACCTCTTAGGAAATGGAATAAGCCTAGATGTGCCCAATCCTGGACTGTATTTTGTTTAGTTCCTTTCATAAAGTGCACAATTATTAAATAATAATGACAAATTGCAAGCATAAAACCCACAATTTGAGGTTTTGATACTGTCACTCATATTACTTTTATCTTACCTTTTTATTTTTTGAAACAGACCCAGCTAGAATCAGGCAGAAACAGGAAAGTTATTGTTCTTACTTACAAGCTAAATAACGAAACTTCATGTGGGATTAGCAACCAAGGTTAGAATATATTTCCATTGAAATCAACATTCGTCAAAGCATTTTTGAGAATTACAAAGAGTGAGTTTTCATAATGTAAGAAGAATACAGAGATATGGAAAGGTACAGAAAAACATACTAAAGAATTTTAAAGGAATGGAAAATAAGTTTTATAAGGAAAGGTTAAAAGAATTGGCATACTTACTTTAGCAAAAAGATGGTTAAGGTATGGAAGTTGTGATCTTCAAGTATAAAGAGGATTATCTAATGAGACGACTGAGCAGTTTTTCTGTTTGTCAGTAGAAAACATAATATGAGTAAATTGTGTTAAATTGAAATAGAGAGTTGTATTTGGAGAGTGGTTAGACCAGACTTAGATTTGAGAGATTTTGGTACCAACACAATAAATGAACTCATGATATTAGGTAAGATAATCAGAAGATTGCAGAAAAGAAGTATAAAAATAAACGGTGAGGAAGACATAGATATTGGGAGTAGAAATTAGTATGTTAAAATAGAAGAAGAAGACAGCACAATGCAGTAACATCAAAGGAGAGAGTTTTTATTAAGTACTTAGTATAAGCCAGGCACTTTTCAAAGTGGTTACCAGATATAACCTCATTTAATTCACGTGACAACCATATGATTTGAGTACTATGGTAATATAATTGCCTCCTTTTCATAGATAAGGACGCAGAGACAAGGAAAGATTTATTAATTTATTCAAGGTCACAGCACTATGACGTTGAAGAATCACTATTCAAATCCAGGCAGACTGGCTCCGTTGGCCACATTCCTAACAATTCTATACTTCCTCTATATATAGAATTTCAAGTGGTAGAACAAAAACGCAAATGACATATACTGGAAAGAAGGGAAAAAAGAATGAGGGTTAATAAAAGTATCTGACTATTGGGAGATTAAAGATAACATTAGAGAAAGCAAGTACAGTGAGGAAGGAAGCTAGACATTAATAAAAGAATGTGTTATTAGGGAGTGGCAACAGTACTTTTAGATTGGCATTGAGGAAAAAAGATACAATAGTAAGTTGAAGGAGTGGCATGAAAAAAATTTTGATACTTTTTATGTTTTTAAGGATGGAGGAAATTTGAATACACTTTTATTTATGTCTGAATAAATGGTAATATTATCATTAATATGCTTTTTGAGAAAACTGAGGCTATGAAATATGTGCTCCCTCAACTTTTTTCTTTCTGTATATGTGTATAATTGTGGTTAGTTTGCTTTTACAACTTAACTTCTTCACCATCCCTTGGACCAGAATCAGAATAAAGAAAAAAAAAAGCAGATTATGTTGTTTCTTCACAATAGAATGATAAGAGAGGTTCAGAAGGACAAGCCATCTTGTCACATGCTTCTCTGACAAAGATTTTAAATTTGTGAGCAATTTAAAATTAAAGCATGATTAGGACGTCTATGTCAATCTCACAACTAATATCATACCCAATGGTGAAAACCTGGGAGATTTTTATCTAAGATTAGGAAGGATGTTCACTTTAGCCACTTCCATTAAACAAATACTAGAAATCCTAGTAGCAGCAGCATATAGGCAAGAAAAAGAAATAAAAGGGATCCAAATTGGTAAGGAAAAGTAAAACCGTCATTATTTGCAGATGACATGATACTATACATAGAAAACTCTGAAGACCACTAAAAAACTATTAGAAGTAATCAATTAATTCAGTAAAGATGCAGGTACAAAGGTAATAAATAGAAATATGTTGTATTTCTGCACACTGATAATGAGGTAGCAGAAATAGAAATTAAGAAACAATTTAATTTATAATTGCTTCAAAAAGAATAAAATACCTATGAATAAACTTAAAAGAAGTGTACTTGTACTTGAAAACTATAAGACATTGATGAAAGAAATTGAAGATGATACAAATGGAAAGATATTCCATATTTATGGATTGGAAGGATTAATATTGTTAAAATGTCTATATTATCCAAAACAATATACAGAATCAATGTAATCCTTATGAAAATACCAGTAGCATTTTTTTCACAGAACTAGAACAAATAATCCTAAAATGCATATGGAAACACAAAAGACCCTGAATAACCAAAGCAAACTTGAGAAAAAAGAATAAAGCTGGAAATCTCACAGTCTCAGATTTTAAAATATACAACAATGCTATAATAATCAACATAGTATGATACTGGCACAAAAATTGACACTTATAAATGAAACAGAATAGAGAAATCAGAAATAAATATATGTTTATATTGTCAATCAATCTATGGCAAAATAGGCAAGAATATACAATGGAGGAAAACAGTCTCTGCATTCAATTGTGCTGGGGAAAACAGACAACTGCATGAAAAAGAATAAAACTGGACCACTTTCTTACACCAGATGCAAAAATAAGTTCAAAATAGATGAAAGACCTAAATATGAGAACTGAAATCATAAAACTTCTAAAAGAAAATACAGGAAGTAACCTCTTTCACATCAGTCTTAGCAACACTTTTCTAGATGTCTCTTCAGGCAAGGGGAACAAAAGCAAAAGTAAACTATTGGGACTACACCAAAACAACAATTTTTGCACCATGAAAGAGACCATTAAGTAAATGAAAAGACAACCTGCTAAATGGGAGAAAATATTTATAAATGATATATCTGATAATGTGTTAATATCCAAAATATATAAAGAACTTATAAAACTCAACACAAAAACATGAATATGAAAAAATGGGCAGAGAACATGAAGAGAGATTTTTCCAAAGAAGACATGCTGATGCCCAACAGACCCATGAAAAGATATTCAACATCACTAATCATTATGGAAATGCAATCGCTTCTTGGCCTTTTGGCTAAGATCAAGTGTAGCATCATGGAAATGCAAGTCAAACCTACAATGAGATACCACCTCACAGCAGCCAGAATAACTGGTATCAAAAAGAAGAAATAACAAGTGTTGGTGAGGATATGTAGGAAAAAGAACCTACATATGTACTGTTGGTGGGAATGTAAATTGGTGCAGCCACTGTGGAAGACAGTATGAGGATTCCTCGAAAAATTAAAATTGGAAACAGTATAGAACCCAGTAATTTTACTAACATGTATTTACCCAAAGAAAAGAAAAACACTAATTTTAAAGATATATGCACTCTTATCTATTGCAGCATTATTTACAACAACCAAGATATGGAAGCGACATAAGTGCTCATCAGATGCTGAATGGATAAAGAAGACATGATGTATATTTTACCACAAAAAGAATAAGATCTTCCCATTTGTGACGACATGGATGGACCTAGACTGTATTATGCTAAATGAAATAAGTCAGACTAAGAAAGATAAACACCATATGATTTCATTTACATATGGAGTCTAAAAACAAAATGAATGAACAAACAAAATAGAAACAGAGGCATAAATACAGAAAACTAACTGGTGATTGCCAGAGGGGAGGGGGAAAGGTGATGGACAAAAGAGGTGAAAGAGAGTGGGAGATACAAACTCCAGTTGCACAATGAATGTCACAAGGGTGAAATGTCCAGCATAGGGAATATAGTCAATTGTATTAAAATAACATATGATGACAGCTGGTAGTTACTCTTGTAATGAGCATAGCATATCTTATAGAGTTGTTGAATCACTAAATTATACACTCAAAAATAATGTAACAGTGTATGTCAACTACAATTTAAAAAAAGAGAAAAAGAAAAAGAGAACCTAAACCATGATTTAAACATCATTCTATTGATTCAAGTGGTTGCTTTTATTAATCAATGACTGTATATGATCTTTATTAATCAATATTATATACATACATATAGGCTCATTTTTAGTCTGCCAATGGCACTTCTGTATGGATTGGCAACTCATTTCAGTTACAAACTTTTAAACTATATGTGTAGGAAATTACACATTGGAGCAACAACAAAAAATCAAGAACTTTGGCATTAGCTTTGCAACTTACTACCTCTATGACTTGGACAAGTCACTTAATTTCTCTATTTTCCAGTTTCTTACTTGTAATATGGAAGCAATAATACTATCTTCTAGGGATGTGTTGAGGATTAAACAAAATAGTGTACACTTTGAATTCTGTTAATGACTCCAATTTTTACCTCATCCTGTATCCATGTCCTTTTGCCCAGTGTTTTTGAAGTTTCTCCCATTAAAGATATGGAGGATATTTCTCCAAACCTTGACTTTGAGTGTGGTGATATGACTTGCTTTAATCAATGGCATGTTGTAGAATATAACATGATCAAAATATTTAAAGCTCTTGTACTCTTCAGGTTGTTCCCTTGTTGCTTTGACATCAACATAAGAATATTTGTGGGCTACAGTGTTGCACCCTAAAGAAGGGTAAGAGGCATTAGAGTATAAAGAACTACCTTACCTGGGTCCAGCCTAGATCAGACAACTCCTAGCCAACCCCTAGACCCACGAGAAAGACTAGATTAAGATCAGAAAAACTGCCCTGATAAGCCTCATCTGTATCAACTGGTGTTTAATTGACCCACATACCCATGAAAGTAAATGACTGTTTTAAGCCACTAAGTTTTGGGATGATTTTATAGCATTTTTGTGCAATAACTATACTCATCAGTGACTTAGCACAGCGCTTGACACTTGCTTGGTGTTTGGTAAATTTAGTTGCCTTTTCTCTATACAGGTAAAATAAAATAAAAATTTTATACATTTTATCTACAATGTAAAATGTACAGCTATTAAGAAACATTTGCATGATTTAATGTTTCTGTTTGGTGTCATTCAGACAGCAGTTTTTTTAATAATAGTGAAATAGCAAATCCTTCACCAAGAGTTCTCTTAGACTTGAGCATGTTGATAGTTGCATTCTTCCCATGCAAGTGTAACTTCTTCCTGCTAATGCTAATATGAAGTGTGTGGGTGCCTTGAAAGGAAAATGTATTCCACAAATATTAGACTAATGCATGTAGGAACTCAGTTTCAACTTTTTATTAACTTCCCAGCCATCATCTTATGAATTTTACCTGTTGCAGTAAATGTAAAGGGAAATATTTTAAAATATTACCTTGTTATAGAGCTAGAATCTGAATTTTATAATACTACCTTAATATTAAATATGTTGTGAGGAACTATCTTAAAAAGTGAACTTGACTGTTCATTTTCTGTTATAAATATGTAAACCTGTCAATTTCAATTTATTGCCTTCAAAATTTCCTTTGATTAATATAATCACATAGCTCCATTTACCAGATGTCTCAACTTTTCCATTGATACTACAAGTTAGTCATATTTCACTAAAATCTATTTCTTTGTTGATGTTCAGTGTATTAAATATAGTGGATTAAATTGACACTACTTTCTTTAAAGAGTCTCAATGGGTTGCTCAGTCGGTTGAGGGTCCAACATTGAATCAGGTCATGGTATCATGGCTCTGCTCATGAGTTCGAGCCTCTCATTGGGCTCTGTGCTAACAGCTCAGAGCCTGGAGCCTGCTTCAGATTCTGTGTCTTCCTCTCTTTCTGTCCCTCACATGCTTGCTCTTTCTCTCTCTCTTAAAAAATTAATAAACACTAAAAATTTTTAAATAAAAAAAACTCTCCATGCTCCCTTAATCAATAACTTATAATAAAATCTCCAGAACACACATTGCTTTGCTATTCACTTAATTCCGTTAGGAATTTTATATTTGGAGGAAATGGAGGTGGATGGTAGCTTATGTAGCAAAGATGGGAAGACAGAGCACCTGAGTGGCTCAGTGGGTTAAGTGTTGGATTCTTCATTTCTGCTCAGGTTATGATCGTTCATGGGTTCGAGCACCACATTAGGTTCTGTGCTGGCAGCATGGAGCCCGCTTTGGAAACTCTGTCTCCATTTCACTCTGCACCTTCCTTGCTCTCTCTCTCTCTCTCTCTCAAAAGTAAATAAACATTTTTGTAAAAACAAAAAAAAGAAAGAAGGAGTGCCTGTTCTTTCTGTGTTCTTACTTTCAGAAAGGCCATCATACATTACTTAAATCTTTAACTTGATTTTTACAGGCATAACTAAAAGCATGCTACCATAAGACATCTAAAGACTTGCAAGATATGAATGGCACTATGTAAATAAATAAATAATATGTGTTGTCCTGTCACTCCATAGAGAAGAGTAGTAGACATTGGAGAAACACAAACCACCTTACCTGGGTCCAGTCTAGATCAAACAACTCTTAGCCAATGCCAAGACAAATGCCCAAGACTAGTTTAACATCAGGGAAAAAAATGTTATATATGTTAAAGGAAGTAGAGTAAGATAGGAATTTTTCCATCTACTTGATAACAACTTAGAAGTAATTAAATATGTTAAGTTAGATGATAGAATGTGAGAAACAAGGTAAGGGAGAAGCTAAAACTAACAGGTATTAACTTATGTCCATCTTCTGTGCCCTGACATCTATAAAACATAAGTACTATCTGTTTATCCCATTATGGGGAAGCTTAGTTTAATTTAGGTGTGTTTATGCATCAGACCATTCTCCTATCTACTCCAAGACCTTGTCCATTAATTATCCCCTTTTGCATCTATAGCCTCAAACTCTTTGGGTAACATAGAGAGATAAATATCATCAAATATTCTCCTTCAAAACTGTCTTCCTTTGAACCTGTATCACCTTTTGTCCAGAGCCATATTTCTTTCTCTTCACATGAGAGACTTTATAAACACTACTTTGTTCAGTTGTCTTTGATTTCCTCAACTCCAATTCAACCCACTTCATATTGGCTTCCATCCTCATCGTGTTGCTGAACTATCTCTGAAAAAAAGTAATTAATAACTTCTAAATTTGTAAAACTTGTGGGTCCTTTATTTTCACTCTGTAATTTTTTTATAATAGGTTATTGTCAAATTAGTTTCCATATAACACCCAGTGCTTCTCCCCACAAGTGCTCCCCCTCCATGACCATCATCCCCTTTCCCCTCCCCCTCCCACTTCAGCCCTCGGTTCGTTCTCAGTATTCAATAGTCTCTCATGATTTGTGTCCCTCTCTCTCTCCAAATCTTTTTCCCCCTTCACCTCCCTATGGTCCTCTGTTAGGTTTCTCTTGTTAGACCCATGAGTGCAAACATATGGGATCTGTCCTTCTCCATCTGACTTATTTCACTTAGCATGACACCCTCGAGGTCCATCCACTTTGCTACAAATGGCCATATTTCATTCTAATTGCCATGTAATACTCCATTGTATATATATACCACATCTTCTGGATTCATTGATCAGGTGATGGACATTTAGGCTCTTTCCATAATTTGGCTATTGTTGAAACTGCTGCTATGAACATTGGGGTACGTGTGCTCCTATGTAAATTTTTATATGCTCTAATCTATGTCTTTGTGATTTCAACTATCACCTATAGCCCTAGAAATTTTAAATAGTTGAAGTCCAGATTTTTATATATAATTCCTTAATGGAAAACTTCCCTTAGATATCATATAGAAAACTCAAAAAGATTTATTAAAAACTGACCTCATGTTTTTCCAAAGAATTTTCTTTTACATGTATTTCCAACCTTGGTAAATGGCAACATTAATTATTCATCCACCCAAGACAGAAATCTGATAGAATACTTCTCATCTTCAGTTTACATTATCATAAAAATGTTAATTGCCATGGATTTTAAAGCATATTTCTTAAATTTCCTCTCTCTCTCTGTCTCTCTTTTTTTTATAAAGAGAGAGCAAGAAGGTGAGAGGCAGAGAAAGAAAGGGAGAGAGAAAATCTTAAGCAGGCTCTGTATCAAGCATGGCGCCCAACATGGGGCTCTATTTCATGTCCATGGGATCATGACGTATGCCAAAATCAAGAGTCAGATGCTTAACCAACTGAACCACTGAGGTATCCCTTAGATCTCTTCTCATACCCATCATTTTAGTTTGTGCCTTTATTAACTGTGCTCTAATAGTTTAGTCGTCTTTTTAGTTGTTTTAAAACTTTTGGATTTCAGGAACAAGTAATATTAAAAAAAAAAACCCAGAAACCCAAACAATTAGACTTAATTAGTGAATTTATCAAAGTTACTTGGAAAAGTTCATGATGGAAAAGTTATTTGCATTTTGGTGAACTAACAAAAAAATTTCTGACAAATGAAATTCAAAATAATATTTAAAATAATAAGAAAATCAAATACTTAAGAATAACCAAGTGATATATTAGATTTTACCTTTTATTTGATTTGTACCTAAAACAAAAAAATACATTTTAAGAAATACTAAAAAAAGATTTAAATATAAGGAAACACATACCATTTATGGATTGACTGGAAGGCTCAATACTGTTAAGATATCAATTCTTCCAAAATTGATCTGTAGAGAAAATATAATGCCAATCAAATTCCAGCAGGGTGTGTGTGGTATTTGTCTAAATTGACTAGCTGATTTTAAAATTTGTGTCACAATGCAAAAGTCTTTGAATAGTAAATACAATTTTGAAGAAGAAAAACAAAGATGGAGGATTTACACTGTTAGATTTAAAGACTAACAGTAATTTTGTAATAATTAAGGGAGTATGACATTGATTAAAGGACTGACAAATAGCCAATGGAACAAAATAGAGTCCAAAAATAGGGGCACACATAGAGCCCCTTAATTTACATCCAAGGCCCCACTGTAATTGAGGTGAAAACAATCTGTTGTGGCTTTTGTTTTTGAGAGAGAGAGAGAGAGAGAGAGGAGGGAGGAAGGAGAGGGAGAGAGAGAGTTTTAAGTAGGCTGTATGCTTAGCAACGAGCTCATGACAAGTCTTAATCTCACAACTGCTCAATTTTGATGAGAGCCAAAATCAAGAGTCAGACACTACACTGACTGAACCACCCAGGTGCCTGGTAATCATTTTGACAAATGGTGTCAGAGTAATTGCATATTTATGTGGGAGAAAATGGACCTTGATTCTATGTCACACCATACACAAAAACCAAACAAAGATGGGTCATAGACCTAAATGTAAATGATAAAACAATTTAAATCAATCAATAAATCAAATGCATCTGACCCACTACCTGTGTTTGTAAATAAAGTTTTATTTGAACAAAACCAGCCTATTCATTTATGTATTGTTTATGGTTGCTTTCATACCACAAGGGAGAGTTGAGTAGTTATTGTAGAGAGCTTGTGGCTCACAAAGTTACCCTTTATAGAAAAAGTTTGTGAAACTCTGTTCTAAAAGAACACATAGAATATCTTTGTAATGATGGCGTGATGTTTTTATTTTCTTCATTAAAGAAACATAAAATATCAAATCAAAATAATAATACATTTGAGTTCATTAAATTAAGAACATCTATTTATCAGGATTTATGCCCAGAGTATAAAAAATTCATAGACATCATTAAAAAAAATCAAATCTAATTTTAAGGTGAGCAAAGGATTTGAATAGGTATTTCTCCAAAAAAGTCGACAAATGTTTAATCATCATATATAAAGATATTCAACATCATTACTCATTAAGAAAATGCAACTCAAAACCACAATGAGATACCTACTTTCTACCTCCTTGGATGGCTGTAATAAAAAACACAGACAATAAAAAGTATGGGCCAATATATGGAGAAATTGCAATCATCATACACTGCTGGTAGGAATGTAAATTGATGCATGTAGACTCTTTGAAAAACAATTTGGCAGTTCTTCAAAAAATTAAATAGTTATTATATGACCAACAATTCTACTCCTAGGTATATAACCAAGAGTATAGAAAACATTTCTACACAAAAAAAGACATGTACAAATGTTTATACCTGCATTTTTAATAATAGTCAAAAAAAGTAAATCTGGGATGCCTGGGTGGCTCAGCTGATTAAGTGTCTGCCTCTTGGTTTAAGCTCAGGTCATGATCTCACTGGGTTTGAGCCCTATGTTGAAGAGTCTGCTTGGGATTCTCTGTCTCCCTCTCTGTGCCTCCCTGTGTCTGTCTCTGTCTCTCTCTCTCAAATAAGTAAATAAACATTTTTCCTAAAAAAGTGCAAACCTTCCAAATGTTTATCAGTTTTTGGATGGATAAATATAACGTCTTATATTCACACAATGGAATACTATCTAGCCATAAAAATAAAAGAAGATCTGATAGATGATACATCATCAATGATCCTTAAAAACATGCTAACTTAAAGAAACCATACATGAGATGCAATATATTACATGATTCCATTTATATGAAATATCCAGAATAAGCAAAGCTATAGAGACAGAAAGTAGTAGATTAAAGGGTTGGGGGATTGGTGGGATATGATGAATGACTACAAATGAGTGCACTGATGAGAATGTTCTGGAATTAGATGGTACTTATGGTTGTACAACTTTGTGAATATTCTAAAAACCACTGAATTGTACACTTTGAAAAGGTGAATTTTATGTGAATTACAGCTCATTTTTTTAAGTAAGCAAAACCATGTAATTATGGATATTTGTAAGACATTGAAATTATATTATGCCACAGATCAAGTAAAATACATAAAACAGCTATTGAAAAGCAGTACTTTACTTTAGATGATCCAACATGCACAAAAATAAAGTACAATGATATACTACTACATATTCACCAATGGCTAAAATTATAAAGACATAATACTAATAGTTGGCAAGCATGTCAAATAATTGGAACTTTCATATATTGGTGGTAGAAGTACAATTTTATGCAACTACTCTGAATAAATTTAGTTGATACTATTTAGCAACTTCTTAATACATGCTAAATAACATTGCAAGAAGCTTATATACCAGGATAAACTAAATATATGCTTATCCTATCACCAAGAAATTATACTTCTATTTATGTAACCATGAGAAATAAGTACATATGTCCACAAAAAGACTCATTTAAGAATGACCATTGTAGTTACAATAACTAAAAACAAAAATGACCCAAATGTCAATTAACAAGAGAATGAATAAACAAATTGTGCTAATATCAAACATTACAATACTTCAGGAAAATTAGTGGTGCCTGGGTGGCTCAGTCAGCCTAGCATCCAACTCTTGATTTTGGCTCAGGTCATGATCTCATGGGTTCATGAATGACTTCATGCCCCACATTGGGTTCCAGTACAGTGTTGAGCCTGCTTGGGATTCTCTCTCCCAGTCTCTCTGGCCATCCCCTGTTCTCTCTGTATCTCAAAATAAATAAATAAACTTTAAGTAAAATAAAATACTGGAGGAAAATTAAAATAAAATCTACTGAAATTTACACAACATGAATAAATAAGAGAAGCATTACATTGACTTCTAAGAATCTGGAGAAAAGAAAGTGCATATTGTATTATTCCAATTGTATTCATACTAAGTACAACAACAGACAAAACTAATCTATGATGCTATAAATCAACAGTGGTTGCTAATGGTGGAGGATTTTAAATTGCACAAATGGAGTGCAAGGAAACTGGGGTGATAGCCAAATTTTATATTATAATGTAGGCGGTGGATGCAGAGGTATTGTTATAAGAACTGAACTGAGTAAATTTGTTAACATCTTACTGGTTTTATTCAACATTTCATGAATGGATAAGCATCCATTCTAACAGCTAGACAGGAATTCCTAGGAGCTGCACAAAAATGAAAAATTTCTATAGGCAGAAGAATGTAGGAATATGGAAGTTATAGTAGACAAAATAGCTTGTTTGTTATTGCAAGGTCACTTTTCTTCAGCGGTTGGCTGGAGTCTATCAGGCAGATTGCCTAACTAGTGTTGATTAGGCAATTTCTGATTAAATTGTTTAAGATTCCATTTCTGGGAGAGCCAAAAGTGTAATTAAGTCTGGTTTGATGACATGGGGCTTAGCATAAGTAACTCAAATTTGGGCATATTGTCTTATTTTTAATAGTATATACAAATGTAAAAATTCACTGAGTTACACACTTAATATTCTTACATGTTATGCATTTTATATCTCAGTGGTAAAAGTAAAAGCAAAGAAATAGAAAAATTTAAAATCTTTACAGTTGTGGAAAACAAAAGTGATATTTTATTAAGCAAAACATCAAGGTTTGCCCTCAATATAACATCTATGTCCATCACTTTTTGATAAAATGAACATCTAAACACAAAAACAAGATGATACAATATCAGAATAGAAAATAATCCTTTATATGGAATCAATCTAGCTTTACAGGAAACTTATTACCTTTCCTTTATTTTTTTGCCATTTTGTACCATTTTGCATGACCTAGCAGAAACCTTCTTTTGGATTAGTAGAAGCTGAGGAGTGATGTCTTGATATTATAGTTCTAAGTATAACTCAACTCACCCTTCAATCATTTACTTTTTTCAACTTAAAAAATATATGTGTTTTCCCAAATTATTGTTAATGATCCTGCTTAAAACTCTTTAATGGTCCCTCATTTTGTAAAATGGTGATTTTCTACTAATTGTATTTATTTTGTTTTGTTTGTTCATTTGTTTTCTTCCTTTGTTTTTTGATTTAAATTTTAGTTAATTAACATACAGTGCAATATTGGCTTCAGGAGTAAAATTCAGTGATAACATCACTTACAACACCCAATGCTCATCACATGTACTCTCCTTAGTACCCATCACCCATCTAGCCCATCTCCCACTCACTTCCCTCTGTCAATCCACAGTTTGTTTTCTATCATTAGGAGTCTCTTGTGGTTTGTTTCCCTCTCTTCTCTCCCCCACCTCATTCCATATATTCATCTGTTTTGTTTCTTAAATTCCATATATGAGTGAAATCATATGGTGTTTTTCTTTCTCTGATTGACTTATTTTGCTTAACATAATACATTCTATCTCCATCCACATCATTGCAAATGGCAAGATTTTATTCTTTTTGATGGCTGCATAGATTCTATTGTGTATATGTATACCACATCTTCTTTATCCATTCATCAGTCAATGGACATTTGGGCTTTTTCCATAGTTTGGCTACTGTTGATAATGCTGCTATAAACATTGGGGTGTATGTACCCATTCAAATCTGTATTTTGCTATCATTTGGGTAAATACCTAACAGTGCAATTGCTGGATTGTAGGGTTGTTTCCAAAGAAGACATCCAGATGGCTATCGAACACATGAAAAGATGCTCAATATCTATCTCATCATCAGAGAAATACGAATCCACTGACTGTAGCTTAGAATAACCAGGAATCTTTTACAAACTGTTTACTCATTGTAAGTCAATAAATTAGAATCTAGGAATGGTGATGTCTGGACACAAGCATTTTTTTTAACCTTTGTTAATTTATGTGCACCAAAGAGAATAATTGACCTATAGTATACCATTTTAATTTCTTAGTGGAACTATGCTCAACCACTTATCTAAACTGGCCAAGTTTCTTCATGCAATGATGTTCCCTCTTGCCTCAGATTTTTTTGAGATATATAGGGGAAGAAAAAGAATTTCCCCTCTACTCTTCCGAGTTCTTAGCTGAGACCCTTTTAATTAAAAAAAAAAAAACCTGATTAACAAGGAAAAAATAAACAGAAATTTATTAACATCCATACCTTATGTATACATAGATATATGCAGGGGAAAAATATGTAACTCTTCAAGGTGGCCTAAGCCACCTTTTAAAATTCCATCTCCAACTGAAGACAAATGAAAGGAGGGGACAGATAGAAGAAGTTACCAGTAAAAGTATGGTGAACAATGGTAAGATTTGTTCATATTTAAATCAGAGCCTTCTCCATTGTTAAAATCCTCTTTTGACTCAGGGTCATCTTTGTCTTTCTAATTTAGAGAGGCATACACCCTTACAAGTGGAAATTTCTTTTAAAATTATAAATTTTCCTTTCAAAAGAGTAACTTCTATTTTCAGGACTTCTCCCATGTCTGCTATTTCTCAAAATATCAGCTCAAAATAGTCTTTATGTCAAAAAAGCATATTTTGGGGGCGGCATATTCCTCTTCTTACAAGAGTCATTTTAAGTGTGTCTTTTTTGTGAAGCCTCACCCTAATTTCCTTGCCCCATGCAAATTTAGATCCTTCATAGCCACTTATATCACCTATCACTTACTATAGCAGTTGTAACAGAACAAAAGCTTCATAAGGCTAGCTTTTTACCTTAGATACATTTTTATCTCTAGTAGACTGTATAGCACTGCTGGGAGCCAAAGAAAGGATTAAAAGAACTCTGGTGGAATGTTGCAGCAAGATAAACAGCGGTCAAGTCCTAGATAACTGTTGACCTCAGGGACTGAGATTAACATCTGTTAACCTTGGGCAGGTCCCCTGTACCTTGTACCTCCCCCAGCATTTTTTTCCCTTTCTGCATTCTTTCTTCCCCCTGCACATGTATATAATCAGCCGCCATGATTAAACGTTAGAGCTTGATCAGACCTCCTGTCTTGCTCTCATTCTTTGTGTCTCTTGTCCCATCCATTCACCCGTTCCCTCCTCCAGGTTCCCGTTGAATGACCCCGCGGGCCAGGGCATAGCACAAATCCAATAAAACGTGAATGAATGGATACATAAATCTCTTATTTTGAGACCTCACATAAACAAATCCTCTGATGGTCCTCATCTAATTTAACAGACTATGCTATCTTCTCAAAATAAATCATCTATTTGGAAAAGGTGTGAGAATATAGAAATGTTGCAATTAACATGGGTTAATAAGTTTATTCAGGCAAGGTAAAGTGCAAAGGAATGTGTATAGAAAAATCTTTCAGAAACATTATACACAATTATGTGAAAACTACAAACAACAAACATGGTATTCTTGATCAAAACTGAGGAAAGCAAAAACAGTTACTGCATACATCAGAAGTGTTATGTTGACACTGAAGATAGCTTCTTAGACAAAATAGTCTCCTGTGTGAGAGAAACTTAGAGAAAGATGATTTAGACAGTTTGGCATATTTTGACCACAAATTCTGAGCACCACTTTTGAACAAAATAATGTATAAAAATTTAATGACAAAAATCAGATATGGTTTATTTATACATTTTCATCACTGTCTCCCAATGCAGAATGGATGAAGGAAAAGAAGATAAAGTTGTTATGCCCAGATTAAGGGGTCCCCAAAAACCAAGACCACCAGGGAGTCTGAACCACGTATGCAAAAGCAAAGGGCATTTATTTGGTCTTAAGTTCGGTCCCTCAGACCTCACCAATGCAGTGGATCCGTGCTGAGAGCCCTGAACAATAGCTGAGCAGGGTATTTTGGGGTCTGGAAAAGGGGAGTTACAAGGAATTGTGACATAGGCACAGCAATCCAATCATAATCACACAACAGCCCTAGTGACAACTTTAACCACTCAGAATCTATAGGGTGTCCATTACATTTGGCGGGACTCAATCATGATGTTTGGGATTCCTTTGAAAATGACCAATTACAGGGTGGGCTAAGGACCTCCACGTGGGGCTTGGGCAAGTAGCGAGCTATTGGATAACTAAAATTAAGCAACTATCTATAGTCCCCAGCTCCCAAGCCCCCGACCTGAAAAATGTTAAGCATCCTCTTGGTCCTGACTGATTGACTGGTTTAGGGGCAGTTCTAGTCCTGAGCAAGGTGTTGCCTGATTGTTTCAGGGAAGTGAAACTTAGGTCTTCTGGTTTCTAGGGCTTATTTTAAGCCTGTCATGGCGTTAGTTTGGTTCTTCAAAGTAAGTAGGCTCATCTATCTAGGATGAAAAATAGGTATGCTGCTTGCTCTTGAGTCCAACTTCCTTATTGGTTTGGAGTGACAATATACTCAGACCTAGCAAAAAGTAAGCCTAAAAGAGTTTGTGTTAGAGACAATCTTAACAAATATTTACCATGCCATTTTGTCATTTGGTGGAAAAAATAGAATCATTTTGATATAATCTGTCACTGAAATTTTCAAAGCAAACGAACATGCTAAATTTTATCATTCTCATTTTACAGTATATGCATTCATTCATTGAATCCTCCGAACCCACAGAAATACTCTACCACTATGGGTTCTTTAAAAGTTCTTAGAGTAAGGTGCCTGGGTGGTTCACTTGGTTAAATGTCCAATGGAGACTCAGATCTTGAACTTGCTATTAGTGAGTTTGAGCCCCACATTGGGCTGGGCTCTGTGCTGACAGCTCAGAGCCTGGAGCTTGCTTCAGATTCTGTCTCCCTCTATCTATGCCTCTCCCTTTCTGTCAAAAATAAAGATTATTTTTTAAATAAATAAACATTCTTAATAGATATGGGGTTGCTAGGTATCCTTATCCAAACTGTGTAAGGAAATGGTTTGCTTTGATGTCACTGTCAGCGTTTGAAGAAAACGTGTGAAAGGATTTAGTATCCTTTCTTGAACCCAAACTTGGGGAAACTGTGAGAATTACTGCTGTTTTTGAGGGCAAGACTAGAAATGTACCATATTTTTCTACTTATCCTCATACTGGATCTCTGGTGAAATCTCTCTGGATTATTTTATTCTGTCCCTTCTGTTTCCTTTCCCTGCCTCATTGTTCCCGGATATCATTGCTTCCTAGGCTCTTTGAGACCTAGCCTTATTTTACTTTGGGAAACAAAGAGAACAAAGGGAATTGTTTATTAATCTGCAGTGCTTTCGTAATCATAATTCCAGCTTCTCAGCTTTATGGGACACTACATAGTGATTGTGCTATTTTGATAGTAAGCATTTTATTTTTTTAATGTTTTTTATTTATTTTTGAGACAGAGACAGAAACAGTGTGAGCAAGGGAGGGTCAGAGAGAGGAAGACACACACAGGATCCGAAGACAGGCTCCAGGCCCTGAGCTAGCTGTCAGCACAGAGCCTGACGTGGGGCTTGAACCCTAAGCATTTTGAGTGTGCTAGCTTGCTTCAGAATATTATTTCCATAGCTCTCTGACAGGGATTCATATTGTACAACCTTGCCATGTCTTTACCAAAGCAACTTTGGCCATACAAGGGTGAGCACTGCAAAATTAGAATGATTTTTTTCTGGAAACTTGACTACATGCTATTCAGTGTATGGTCTCTTTGAGACAGCATGGGTCAGTACCTTGACACAATTCATTCTTTTCTTCAGCATTTACTTCAAATTATGCCAGTGGAAATTCTAGCAATTTCTCATTTGTTATTTAGTTTCTACAGTTTTAAATTCAGTTATTGAAGGTTGGCTCTACTCAAACTTTATTTTATATATTAAAATTTTCACTCTTATTTTTAAAATATTTGAATACCTTTTCCTCAAATACCAAAAGATAAATGGTTGTAAATAATTTGTAGCATGCCAATGACCGTATCAGCCATGTCATTTGGTTTGTTATTTTGAGGAAATACTTTTTGTAAGGTATTATGTTTTTGAGCCAAAACATTGCTTTTATTCTTGAATCTTCATAGTATGATATTGTGAACTATCCCTGGAGATTCAGAAAGCACTGAGTATAAGGTTGTGAAGTTTCCAAATATTAAAAAAAGTGAATATAGTATCTTCTCACAGTTTCCAAACTGGCACATACTAATTGAACTTTTTTTTTTGCCCATAAATGGGTTATTTTCTTATTATATTAGTGTTAATGTTCTTAAATCCCAGTACCATAGAAGCTAACATGTATCAATATATTCATCACAGAGGGGAAAAATCCATATACAATGATTCCTTTGAACTTTGCTGACAAACTATTCTTTAACTTTTCCTGAGGTTTGGATTCTGATGATGCCAATATATTCCTAGAGCTGCAGGGGAAATAATACTTTCTTAAATGGGGTCAAGACATAAGTAAGAGTTCTATAGAATCTCAGGCTGCATAAATTTGAAGGTTTTAAGGCAATTACATGTCACTTTACACCATTTTTAACACTGCCATGCAAAAAATGAAAAAGGGTACCTGGAGAAAGTGTTTCACTTGACCTCATTAATACTTATTCTCCATTAAAACTGTTCTGACATATTGGTCACATAAAGTGTGACTTGAATCACCATGATCTTTGCTTGTAACTTATAGAATGTTTCAACAATATAAGTTACATTTTAGATTAATGTGAACAGTGTTTCTAAATCACTGAAAGGTATATACTGAGTCAAAAGCCATTGTAGGAATAGATTTCCATGGTATCAGTAAAAAGGGAAAAAAAAGATTCAAAATTGTATGTGAGTATTCAGACCCATGTGATTATGTCAATTTGATCCTGGCAAGTGTAAATGACTAGGCCTGGACTTATTTATTTTACATTTGTAAGATAAAAAACTAGTGGCCTTTGAAGGATATTTACAATCCTTTCACTTGTGATTAATCATAGCAAATATTTTTCTTACTTATGAAGTACGGCTGTGTCATGTAAAAACCTCCAATATTTCCAAAAACTAAAGAAAGCTCATTTTTACCAATAATAATTTGTCTATAAAGAATGCAATGTCCTATTTTCTTCATGTATAGCATACAGTGTAAGGTAAGCTAAGAAGAAATCCATGCTGAAATAATTCCACATTTTCACAAATAAAATTATCTTTCTAATGGTATTTAGATACAGTAGTACTACAGTTTTGAATGCACCATATTTTATATACCTTAGAATCAAAACACCAAACACATGCATATTTCTATTTTTTTTTATTACAGAGAGAGAGATGGAAAGAGAAAGCGAGTGAGAGGGCAAGCAAGTGCTCAGGGGAGAGGGGCAGAGAGAAAAAAAGAAAGAATCTTTAGCAGGTCCAAGTTCAGCGCAGAGACTACACAGGGCTCAATCCCATGACCCTGGGATCATGGCCTGAGTGAAAATTGAGTCATACGCTCAACCAACTGAGCCACCCAGGCACCTCGACACATACATATTTCTAAATAGTAGAGAGATGGATTGTTTTAGCCAAATTAAATATAAGTGCCTTACTCCAACAGAGGTAATCTTAAACCAGTTCAGTGCTTACTTCTTTCAGCTGTAACTTGATACCTATAGCACTTTTGCTTAAATTATTTCAAAATAGACCTGCAGAAACTTTCTTGTTAAAACTGCAAAACAAGGTTTTCTGAGTTCACACTTAGCAGAGCATGTTAATTGAAAGTGAGAAATCAGGGGGTGTCTGGCTGGCTCAGTCAGAAGAGCATACAACTTTTGATCTGGGGTTGGGAGTTGGAGCCCCACATTGGGTGCAGAGATTACTAAAAAATAAGTAAACTTGGATAAAAGGAATTAAAAGCCTAAACTATGTGGTTAAATTAAACTCTTGCTTTTCTGCATGGAAATCACAAATCAGGTAGGCCCTGCAAAGAAAGTAAAATTTACCACTTAAGGCTTTCTCTTTTCCTTCTTGAATATTTGAAACAGGTTCTATAAAAAGTGTTTCTCACTAAGATACTTCATTTTTTAAGTGTTGGATAAAAGTTCCATTTTTTAACTGAGCATCAAAAGTTAACAGATAGATTTGTAGACGCTGGTAATTGATAGTTATTCCATATCCTGTGAAATGCTTTGTAAAAGACACTTATTATTGGGGCACCTGGGTGGCTCAGTCAGTTAAGGGTCAGACTCTTGGTTTCAGCTCAGGTCATGATCTCATTGTTTCATGAGTTCAAACCCCATGTCCAGCCCTGCACTGGTGTCACAGAGCCTGCTTGGGATTTTCTCTCTCCCTCTCTCTTCCCCTCCTCTAATCAATTGTCTCTGTCTTTCTATAAATAAATAACCTGAAAAAATTGAAAGATAATTATTATCATGAAGCTACCTTACTATATATATATATATATATACATATATATACACACACACACACATATACATATATACATATACATATATATATATATATATATATATATATATATATATATATATCTGAGGATATGATGTATGTATGTAATTTTCCAGTTTCAAATTCCTCAAAATAGCAAGCTGTATCTTGCTATTTTTGCATAAGTTCAAACAGGGTTTTCTGACATAAAGTAAGCTAGTAATAAGAATGGTCTGACTCAACCCATCAGAATTATAAATTGTTTTGAAGACATTATGTGCAATGCTTATGATAGAAATTGTGTAGAATATTATCATTGTTCAAGGTGTATATATATATATTCTAAATACTATATTCAGTATTTTAGTATACTATAAACATCTAAGTACATGTATCCCTTTGAATTAGTATTTTTGCATTCTTTGAGTAAATATCTAGTATTGCAGTACCTGGATCATAGTGTGGCTCTATTTTTAACTTTTTGAGGAATCTCCATACTGTTTTCCAGAGTTGCTGCACCAGTTTGCATTCCCACCAGCAGTGCAAGAGGGTTCCCCTTTCTCCACATCTTCATCAACATCTGTTGTTTCCTGTGTTGTTAATTTTAGTCATTCTGATTAGAGTGAGGTGATATCTCATTGTACTTTTGATTTGTATTTCCCTGATGATGACTGATGTTGAGCCTCTTTACAAGTGTCTGTTAGCAATCTACAGGTCTTCTTTGTAAAAATGTTCTTTCCGTTTCTTCCCATTATTAACTGAAATATTTGTAATTTGGGTGTTGAGTTTTATAACTTCTTTATATATTTTGCACATTAACACTTTGTCAGATGATATTTGCAAATATACTTTCCCATTCCATAGGTTTCTTTTTAGTTTAGTTTAGTTTCCTTCACTGTGTAGAAGCTTTTGTGTGTGTGTGTGTAAAGTCCCAATAGTTTATTTTAATTTTGTTTGCCTTCCCTCAGGAGACATGCCTTGCCATACAATTTAAACATTTGTTAGAAGAGACTGGCAAGATGGCGGAGAGGTAGGGAACACTGTTACCTCTGCACGCCTGCAAACATCAAACTGAAAGGATTTAAAAGCCACAACATTCTGATCTCCAGGAGCGGGGGTGTGAGCACTGACCCCTTATTCATATCAGCCACACGGATGCTGGAATAAGTGAGTGAAAATAGGAGGGGAGACTCTGGGAGAAGGAGCATCTGGCTCAAAGTGAAGCTGGGAAAGAGAGTGCCCAGAGACTTAGCCCCTGGCCTCAGAGAGTGCAGGTCCAGAGGCTGCACAACACCAGGCAGGGCCCCGAACCTGTGGGACGGCCGTGCAGGTTGGCACAGAATTTTGAGAACTGCACGAGAGCCAGCAGCACTGCACGTGAGACAGCCAAGCTGCCCGCGGGTCAGCAGCACAAGACGCCGGAATAGAGCCAGCGTCCAGGGAGGTACAGAGCCTAGGGAAAGAGCAGAGACTGAAGGGAGACCTTACCCATTGTGTAGCTGAGAGACAAAATTTCCATTTGCAGCCTCTGGGCAAAGGGAGAGAAATCCGACCCCCTCAGCGGGTTTTCGATCCGGTGGGCCCAGTGGCCCTCGGACCTTGGTAGGCTCGTGATCCAGTGAGCCCTTTGGCCCACAGACCTTGGGTGGAGCCAAGGAAGGGCTGGGTCTCAATCATCCTGCACAGACCCTACCAGAAAGCTACCAAAGGTTACTTTAACAGTGGCAGAAATATTAAAGGGATTTGAAGACTTAGCGGACTTTAAACCAAAACAACTTGACCTGCCTTTGACACGGGGAGGTGGACCTCAAAAGAGTGGCTGGCAACTCACGGTCTGAGAGGGACTTGAGGCGCTGGCATTCTTCTCCCTGCATCCACTAAGGCAGAGCCTCAGAAACCAGGCCCAGAGACCCCGAAATACTTACATCGAACCACACCCATCCATGCTGAAGAGAGTATTCTTCTCCTCCTGCTATTTTTTTTCAATATTTTCTATTGTAATTATTTTTAATTTTTAGGCTTCCATAATTTTTCCCTTGTTTTCTCTTTTCTATTTTCCTATTTCATCCTCCTCTCCCTTTTCCACCTGGAATCTGGGAAAGACCAACATAACACTGCTGTGATTACGTCAACCCTTACCATCCAGGTATTTTTCGCTTATCTCATTCTTATCTTTATCCTTCACAGGTTTTAGGCTCTCAGACTATCCTTTATCACTGGCTGACTTTGTGTCCCCGGTTTGTTTGTTTGTTTGTTTGTTTGTTTTCTTGCTCCATTCCTATCCTCTCTTTTCATCCCTGCTCCTTTTTTTTCCTTTCCCATTTGGTTTGCTTATTTACCAGATCTGTCAGTGCTTTTGCAAGCTTGCATTCTTTGTGTGTTAGTCTGTCTGTTTTCCTTTTCAGGGCTACCTCAAGAAACAAGCCAAACCACACATAGTGGAAAGTCCCAAATATCGCTGACTAGGGAAATAAATTAATCATAGGTATACCAAGAGAAACCGAGAGACACCATTAAAAGATTATTTTCTCAAACTACAGGCCCTGGACAGTCAAAGAGCCTCCTTTAATAGAGCCATACTAATAGGCTCATAGTGCAGAAAGAACTTTTAAAACTGATAAAAGACAGAAAGCTAGCCAAAATGACAAAACGAAGGAACTCTCTTCTAAAGAAATTCCAGGAAGAAATCAGAGCGACAGAACTGCTCAAAAGAGACACAAGCAACATAAATGAACAAGAATTTAGAACGATTATAATAAATTAATTGCTGGGCTTGAAAAAAGCATAGAAGCTGTCAGAAAAGATATTGATACAAACACTAGGAACCTTTAAAATAGCTGTGACGTGTTCAAAAAGGCTATAAATGAGGTGAATAATAAAATGGAGGCTGCCAATGCACGGATTGAAGAGGCACAGAGAATAGGTGAATTAGAAGACACAGTTATAGCAAAGAAGAAGGTGAGAAAGAGAGAAAGAAAGTGATTAGGAGCATGAAAGGAGAATCAGACCTGAGTGATAAAATCAAATGGAACAATATCCATATCATAGGAGTTCCTGAAGAAGAAGAAAGAGAAAAAGTCCTGAAGGGGGGCTGGACCAAATTATACATGAAAATTCCCCCAATCTAGAGAAAGAGAAAGACATTGAAATTCAAGAGGCATATCGAACGCCCCTAAGACCTAACGTAAACCGACCTTCAGCACGAGGTATCACTGGCAAAACATAAAGAATTCTGAAGCAGCTAGTGATAAAAGGGCCTTAATATACAAAGGGAAACCTATCAGAGTGGTTACAGACCCAGCTACTGAAACTTGTTTGGCCAGAAAGGAATGGCAGGAAATCTTCAATGTGATGAACAGAAAAAAATATTCAGCCAAGAGTTCTTTATCCAGTGAGCCTGTCATTCAAAATGGAAGAAGAGATAAAGGTTTTCCCAAAGAAACAAAAGTAGAGAGAATTCATCATCACCAAACCAGCCCTACAAGAATCCTAAGAGGGACTCTAGGAGGAAAATGTATCAAGGCATATAAGGTACCAGACACGTCACTACAAATATGGGAACACATAGGGAACACAATGAATCTAAACCCACATTTTTCAATAACACTGAATGTAAATGGACTGAATGCTCCAGTCAAATGACACACAGTAGCAGAATGGATCAAAAACAAAAATCCATCGATTTGCTGTTGAAAGAAGACTCACCTTAGACCTGAAGACAACTCCAGATTGAAAGTAAGGGGATAGAGAAATATCTACTATGAGACTGGAAGCCAAAAGAAAGCCAGAGTAGCATACTTATATTGAACAAACTGGGCTTTAAAGTAAAGAGAGTAACAAAAGATGAAGAAAGACATTATTTAATAATTACAGGGTCTCTGCATCAGGAAGAGCTAATTATTATAAACATCTATGTGCAGAATTCAGGAGCTCCCAAATAAAAAAAACAATTAATCACAAACAGAAGCAATTTTATTGATAAGAATGTGCTAATTGCAGGGAAATTTAATACCCCACTTACAACACTGGATAGGTTAACCAGACAAAAAAAATCACAAAAGAAAAAATGGACATGAATGGCACACTTAAACAGATGGAATTAATAGATATATTTAGAACTCTATATCCTGAAGCTAGGGAATTCACTTTCTTCTCGAGTGCACATGGCACATTCTCCAAGATTGATCACATACTGGGTCATAAAACAGCCCTCCATGAAAACAAAAGAATTGAGATCATACCAAGCACACTTTCAGATCACAATACTATGAAACTTTAAATCAACCACAGGAAGAAGTCTAGAGAGCCTCCAAAAATGTGGAGGTTAAAAACTACTCTACTGAATAATGACTGGGAGAAATAGGCAATTAGAGAAGAAACTAAAAAATATATGGAAACAAATGAAAATGAAACTACAACAATCCAAACACTCTGGGATGCAGCAAAGACGGTCCTAAAAGGAAAGTTCATTGCAATCCCGGCCTACTTCAACAAACTAAAAAAAGCTCAAACTCAAAACTTAACAGAACACCTAAGGAAATTAGAAAAAGAGCAGCAAGAGCACCCCAATCCCAGCAAAAGAAGAGAAATAATAAAGATCATGGACGAATTAAACAAGATAGAATCCACAAAAACAATTGAACAGATCAATGAAAGGAAGCATTGTTTTTTTGAAAAAATAAACAAAGTTGATAAACCTCTAGCTAGGCTCCTCAGAAAAAAAAAAAAGAGAGAACACTCAAATAGACAAAATCATGAAGGAAAATGGATGTATTACAACAAATCCTTCAGAAATACAAGCAACCATCAGATATTACTATGAAAAATTATATGCCAACAAACTGGACAATCTAGAGGAAATTGAAAATTTTCTAAATGTACATGCACTACCAAAATTTAAATGGGAAGAGATAGAAAATCTGACCAGACCCATAACCAGTGAAGAAATTGAATCAGTTATCAAAAATCTCCCAATGAATAAAAGCACAGGGCTGGATGGATTCCCGGGGGAATTCTACCAGACGTTTAAAGCAGAGTTAACACCAATCCCTCTCAAGTTATTCCAATAAATAGAAATGGAGGAAGACTTGCAGACTCATTCTATGAAGCAAATATCACTTTGATGCCTAAAACAGACAGAGACCCATCAAAAAAAGAGAACTACAGGCCAATATCCTTAATGAATACTGATGCAAAAATACTCAACAAGATACTAGCAAATGAAATTCAACAGCTTGTAAAAAGAATTATCCATTATGATCAAGTGGGATTTATTTTTGGGTTACAAGGCTGGTTCAATATTCACAAATCCATTAATATGGAACATCACATTAACAAAAGGAAATAGAAAAACCATATGATTCTGTTGATAGATGCAGAAAAAGCATTTGACATACAACATCCTTTCTAACAAAAAACCCTCGAGAATGTCGGAATAGAAGGAATTACTTAAACATCATAAAAGCCATTTATGAAAAGCCCACAGTTAATGTTATCCTAAACGGGAAAAACTGAGAGCTTTCCCCCTATAATCAGGAACACGATAGGGATGTCCCGTCTCACCACTCTTGTTTAACATAGTGTTGGAAGTCCTAGCATCAGCAATCAGACAACAAAAGGAAATAAAAGGCATCAGATTCGGCAAAGAAGAAGTCAAACTTTCACTTTTCGCACATGACATGGAACTCTACATAGAAAACCCGATCAACTCCACCAGAAGCCTTCTAGAACTGATCAGTGAATTCAGTAATGTTGCAGGGTACAAAATCAATGTACAGAAATCGGTTGCATTTTATACACCAAAAAATGAAGCAACGGAAATAGAAATCAAAAAACGGATCCCATTCACAATTGCATGAAAAACCATAAAATACCTAAGAATAAATCTAACCAAACATGTAAAAGACCTGTATGCTGAAAACTATAGAAGACTTATGAAGGAAATTGAAGAAGACCACAAGAAATGGAAAAACATTCCATGCTCATGGATCGGAAGAATAAACATTTTGAAAATGTCATTATTACCCAAAGCAATTTACACATTCAATGCAATGCCCATCAAATTTGCACTAGCATTCTTCTTAAAGCTAGAACAAACTATCTTAAAATTCGTATGGAACCACAAAAAACCCCTAATAGCCAAAGTAATATTGAAGAAGAAAACCAAAACGGGAGGCATCACAATCTGAAACTTTAGCCTCTACTACAAAGCTGTCATCACCAATACAGTATGGTATTGGCACAAAAACAGACACGTGGACCAATGGAATAGAACAGAGAGCCCAGAATTGGACCCACAAGTGTATGGCCAATTAATTTTGGACAAAACAGGAAAGAGTATCCAATGAAAAAAGACAACCTCTTCAACAGGTGGTGTTGGGAGAGATGGACAGCAACATGTATAAAAATGAGATTAGACCATTTATATCTATAAAACTAAACTCAAAGTGGATAAAAGATCTGAATGTGAGACAGGAAACTATAAAAACCCTAGAGGAGAAAGCAGGAAGCAGCCTCCTTGACCTCAATGCAGCAATCTCCTCCTTGACACATCCCCAAAGGCAAGGGAATCAAGAACAAAAATGAACTACTGGGACTTCATCAAGATAAAAAGCTTCTGCACTGCAAAGGAAACAATCAAAAAACTAACAGGCAACTGACAGATAGTAGCAAATGACATATTAGAAAAAGGGCTAGTATCCAAAATCCACCAGGAACTCACTAAACTCCATACCCGAAAAATGAATAATCCAGTGAAGAAATGGGCAGAAGATCTGAACAGACACTTCTCCAAAGAGGACATCCAGATGGCCAGCCAGCACATGAAAAGATGCTCTGAGTCACTCATCATTAGGGAAATACAAAGCAAAACCACACTGAGATACCACCTCACACCGGTTAGAGTGGCTAAAGTGAACAAATCAAGAGACTATAGATGCTGCTGAGGGTGTGCAGAAATGGGCACCCTCCTACACTGTTGGTGGGAATGTGAACTGGTGCAGCCACTCTGGAAAACAGTGTGGAGGTTCCTCAAAATCTATCCATAGAACTCCCCTATGACCCAGCAATAGCATTGTTAGGGATTTACCCAATTGATGCAGAAATGCTGATGCATAGGAGTCATGCACCCAATGTTCATAACGGCACTGTCACAAATAGCCAAAACATGGAAAGAGCCTAAATGTACATCACCTGATGAGTGGATCAAGAAGATGTGGTATATGTATACAATGGAGTATTACATGGCAATGAGAAAGAATGAAATCTGGCCATTTGTAGGAAAGTGGATGGCCCTCGATGGTGTCATGCTAAGTGAAATAAGTCAGGTAGAGAAGGACAGAAACCATATGTTTACACTCATAGGTCTAACAGGAGAAACCTAAAAGAGGGCCATAAGGAGGGGAAGAGGGAAAGAGAGTTGGGGAGAGAGAGGAAAACAAATCCTGAGAGACTATTGAATACTGAAAAGGAACCGAGCGCTGAAGAGGGAGGGGGAGCCGGGAAGGGGGTGATGGTCATGGAGCGGGGCACATGTGGGGAGAAGCACTAGGTGTTATATGGAAACCAATTTGACAATAAAAAATAAATAAACAGAAAAAAATTAAGAAAATGCTATGGCTGATATTAAAGAGGTTACTGCTTATGTTATCCTCTATGATTTTGATGGTTTCCTATCTCACATTTAGGTTTTTCACTAATTTTTTTTAATTTTTGTTTATGGAGTAAAAAAATGGTCCCATTTCATTCTTTCATATGTTGCTGTCTTGTTTTCCCAACACCACTTGTTGAATAGACAGTCTTTTTCCATTGGATTTTCTTTCCTACTTAGTCAAAGATTAATTAACCATATAGTTTTGGGTTCATTTCTGGGTTTTTTTATAGTGTTCCATTGATCTATATGTTTTTCTGTGTGTGTGCCAGTACCATACTGTCTTGATCATTTCAGCTTTGTAATATAACTTGAAGTCCAGAATTTTAAAGCCTCCAGCTTTGATCTTGTTGTTGTTATTCAAAATTTCTTTGGCTACTCTTTGTAGTTCTCGTAAATTTTAGGATTGATTCTGCTAGCTTTGTGTAAAATGTTCGTAGATTTTGGTAGTGATTATATTAGATCCATAGATTGTTTTGGGTTGTATAGACAACATAACAATGTTTTTCCAATCTATGAGCATGGGATGCTTTCCATTTCTTTGTGTCTTCTTCAATTTCTGTTATCAGTGTTTTATAATTTTCACGGTAAAGATCTTTGACCTTCTTGGTTAGGTTTATTCCTAAGTATGTTATGGTGCAATTGTAAATGGATTGATTCCTTGATTTTTCTTTCTGCTGCTTCATTACTGTTGTATAAAAACTCAACAGATTTTTATACATTGATTTTGTATCCTGCAACTGTGCTGAATTTGTGTGTCAGCTGTAGCAATTTTTTTAGTGGAGTCTTTTGTGTTTTCTATATATAGTATCATGTCATCTGAATATAGTGAAAGTTTTACTTCTTCCTTGCCAATTTGGATGCCTTTTATTTCTTTCTGTTGTCTGATTCCTGAGGCTGAGAGTTCCAGTAATGTGTTGAACAATAGTGATGAGAGTGGACATTCTTGCCTTGTTCCTGACCATAGAGGAAAGCTCTCAGTTTGTTCCCATTGAGGATATTAGTTTGGGTTTTTGTATATGGCCTTTATTTTGTTGTGATATGTTCTCTCTAAACCTACTTTTTTCATGATTTTTATCATGAATCGGTTTTGTAGATTGTCAACTGCTTTTTCTGCATCTATTAAAAGGGTAATATAGCTCTTTTTCTTTATTTTACTAATGTAGTGAACCACATTGATTGATTTGCCAATATTTAACCACACTTGTAGCCTGGGAATAAATCCCACTTGATTATGGTGAATGATTCTTTTAATATATTGCTGGATTTGGTTTGCCAATTTATTTTAGAATGTTTGCATCTTTGTTAATCAGGTATATTGGCCTATAGTTGTCTTTTTAGTGGAGTCTTTGTATGGTTTTAGTATCATGGTAATGCTAGCTTCATAGAATGAATTTGGGAATTTTTCTCACATTACTATTTTTTTAATAGCTTGAGAAGAATATATATAACTCTTTTTTTCAGTGTTTGATAGAATTCCCCTTTTGGAGCACCTGGGTGGCTCAGTCTGTTGAGGGTCCGACTTCAGTTAAGGTCATGATCTCACAGATTGTGGGTTCGAGACCCACATAAGGGTCTGTGCCGACAGCTAGCTCAGAACCTGGAGCTTGTCTTTGGATTCTGTGTCTCCCTCTCTCTTTGACCCTCTCCTGCTGGCACTCTTTCTCTCTCTCTCAAAAATAAATAAAAAGCATTAAAAATTTAAAAAAAAAGAATTCTCCTTAGAAGAAATCTGGCTTGGATTTCTTTTTTTTTTTTAAGTTTTTTTGTTTGTTTGTTTACTTAGAGATAGAGAAAGAGCAGGGGAGGTGCAGAGAGAAAGACAGGATCCCATGCAGGTTCTGCACCATCAGTGTAGAGCCCAACTTAGGGCTCTAACTCATGAACCCTGAGATCATGACCTGAGCTGAAACCAAGAGTCAGATGCTTAGGTGACTGAGCCAATCAGGTGCACTTGGCTCTGGACTTTTGTTTGTTGAGAGATTTCTTTTTATTACAGATTCAATTTCTTTGCTGGTTATTGGTCTGTTCAAGTTTTAGATTTCTACTTGTTTCACTTTTGGTACCTTATACGTTTCTAAGGAACTTTTCCATGTCTTCCAGATTGTCCATTTTTTAAACATATATTTTTAATAATGTTTCATTTATAAATGTATTTCTGTGATGTTGTTATTTCTATGCTCTGATTTGTTATTTTATTTATTTGGATCCTTCACTCTTTTTTATAAATCTGGCTAGAAGTCTACCAATTTTATTAATTTGCTCAATGAACCAGATCTTGGTTTCATTGATCTGTTCTCCTGTTTTGTTGTTGTTCTTGTTTGTCTATTTGTTTTATTTTTCTATATCATTTACTTCTATTCTAATTTTTATTTTTTTCCCCTTATATAAGTATTATTACTCTGGCTCCCCTTTGATGTCCTTTAGCATGATACGTGATTATGCATTCCTTCACTTTCAATCTGCATGTGTCTTTAGATGTGAAATGAGTCTCTTGTAAGCAGCATATAGATGGGTCTTGTTTTATTCTGACACCCTATGTCTTTTGATTGGAGAATTCATTCTGTTTACATTCAGATTGATTATTCATAGATATGTATTTTTTTGTCATTTTATTGCTTGTTTTCTGATTATTTCTGGACATTATTCTCTGTTCCTCTCTAGTATTTTTCACTTTCAGTCTTTCCTTTCTAATAAAAAAAATCCCCTTTAATATTTCTTTCTGTGCTGGTTTAGTGGTCACCAACTCCTTTCATTTATGTTGAGAAACTACTTTCCTTCTATTCTGAATGATAGCTTTGCTGGGTAAGGTAGTCTTGGCTGCAAATTTTTCTTAATCAGCATGTTGAATATATCATGCCACGCCTTTCTGGTTTGCCAGGTTTCTGTTGAGAGGGATGCAACTAGATTTGTGGGTCTTCTGTTGTAAGGTAGGAACTTTTTTTTTTTTTTGCTGCTTTTGGGATTTTTTTCTTTATCATTATATTTTGCAAATTAAATTACAATATATTTTGGTGTTGTCTGCTTTTGTTGATTTTAAGGAGATTTCTCTTTGCCACCTGGATTTGGATGTCTGTTTCTTTCCTCAGATTTGGGAAGTTCTCAGTTATCTGCCCCCCTTCTTTATGTTCTTTTTATTAGGTGTGCAACTAAATGTCTCATGTAAATGAGAGAAGTCTCATTTGAATGTCCACTGTATTCAGTAATGCCTTTTCTATTTGTTTGATCAGAATGTGAATAACTACTAGTACTCTGTAAACTGCTATTTTCATTCAGTTTATGTTTCCTGAATAGTTGTTTTCTGCCTTGTGCATATGTAGCTTAGTATTCAGTAAAGACTCATTGGGACCCTTCTGTGGATTTCTAGAGGTTTTTCGCTGCATAAATCCCTTTGTCTTTTATTTTGCCTCACAAATTCCAGCCACCTACACAGCACCTAATTCTGAATGCTATCTCTTCAGTTAAGCAAGATTGAAATGGTTTGTGCTCCACCTCTTTGATACAGTCTGGAAAGTGCATCTTTGTAGAAAATCAGGATAATAATTGGGCTCACCTCCTGTGTTTCTCTTCTGTCATAAATCATAATCCTGTATACTGCCTATTGTATAGTGTTTGAAAACTATTGTTCCATATATTTTATCAAAACTTATCATTATTTACAGTGGGAGGGCTAATCTGGTACTAGATATTCCATCATGGATAAAAGTGAAATTATAGTTCCACCAATTTTTATTTTGAACAGTTTTTTTTTATGAACAGTTTTGAACTTACATAAAAGTTGAAAGTAGGGCATGCATACCCTTAACTTAGATTTAACAATTATGATCTTGCCAAAGTTCCTTTTTCTTTCTTTTTCCTTCTTTCTTTCCTATGATCTATTATCTACTATTTGTTGAAACATCAGGAATAGTTTCATATAGCATCAAATTCCAAATATTTCACCATGTACCTCCTTAAAACAGGGAAATAATTGTAAATAACCACACTACTCGTGTCACATCCAAGATATTGAATGTTGTTAAAGAAATATTTCCTAATAGAGTTTATATTTAAAATATTCAACTCTTCCCCCAAAGTTCTTTAGAGTTTTATATTTAAATCTATTGTCCATTTAAGAGTCACTTATTATATTTGATTATTAAGACTATTTAGCTTCTTTTGATCTAAAATAGTCTTTCTTGTCTTTTTTTCTTTTATAAAATTGCCATTTTTTAAAAAGTTCAGGCCATGTACATCAGATTGCTTCATCATGATTTAAGTGATGCCAATTTCGATCACTTGTTAAATGTTTATGCAAGATTTCTTCAATGTAAGGTATCTTTTCCCTTTACAGTTAATATATATTCTGCAGACTGATATTTTGAGAACTGTGACTACCTTCTGATTCAATATACTTTTACCCAATAGTTTAATTTTTTAGTATTTATTTATTATTGAGACAGAATGAGAGCGTGATTTGGGGAGGGGCAGAGAGAGAGGGATATGGCATCTGAAGCAGTGCTGACAGCTCAGAGCCTGACATGGGGCTCGAACCCATGAACTGTGAAACCATGACCTGAGACGAAATCAGATGCTTAACTGACTGAGCCACCTAGGTGTCCTTACCCAACAGTTTTAGGAATGATAGGTAATCATTGCTGGCATCAATGATTACATGGAGGACTGGAGATTGGTATTTTCTTAATTCTATAATTTCGTGTATATTTATTATTTGAAATGGTTTTGTAATCAAGAATCTCATAATAATTTTAGAAATAATCTTTGAAAATGAAATAAACTCTGAAAAATTATTCTTAGTAAGTATTTCAGTTTTTACTGTCACTGATACACCATGTTTATCAGCACTTTATTGATTTAAATTGAGCTCCCTGAACAGGCACATTACTTTATAGCGATTATATAGAACATTACATCATCCAATACATTTCCCTCATGTCTCTTCCTAATCAATTTCATTTCCAGCCCCCAGGGACAGTCACTGCTTTGGTTTTCCTCACCATAAATTAATTTTTCCTGTTATAGAATTTCAAATAAATGGAATTATACAGTATGCAATCTTTCGTATAAGGTTTATTTCCCAAATGAACATGTTTTTAAGATTTATTTACATTGCTGTATGTATCAATAGTTAGTGCCTTATCATTGATAAGCAGTTATTTATTTGTATCTTTACTTCACAGTTTATTCATCAATTTTGCTATTGATCAACACTTTGGCTTTTTACAGTTTTTTACTATTATGAATAAAGTTTCTGTAAATTTTATGGTGGACTGACTCTAGGGTGTTCTCCCATTTTGCTTACAACCTGGTGCTCATGTGCTTGTATAATCTCTTCCTCCTGAGTGTCAGAAATACCCGTGACTTGATTCAAACCAATAAATATAGAAAAGGTGAGAGTATATCACTCTCATGATTTTGCTGTTATACAACTCCATGTCTTGCTAATACTATGTTTCTAGGGACTCTCTCTCCCTACCACCTTGGAAAAAATAAGCAGTCATTTCAAGACCACATGGCAAGAAAATAAAGGCAGCCTCCAACAAACAGCAAGCCAGAAGCTGGGGTCCTCAGCTCCCAAACAGAAAAAAAAAAATTCTTCCACCTGAGTGACATTTGAAGTATATTCTTTCTCAGTTCAACCTCAAACTGAAAATGCATCCTGGCTGACACTGTAATTGTGGTCATGTGAAACACAAAGCAGAGGACACAGTTAACATGTGCTTCAATTCCTGACTCACAAAAACTGTTGGATAATAATTATATGCTGTTATAAGCCACATTTGTGATTATTAGTTATGTAGCAATAGATACCTAATACAACCAGTTTTGTAATGTTAATTTGTGAACATGTTTTATTTTCTCTTTGGTAAATGCTTAGGATTGGAATTGGTGGTTTTTCATTATGGTATGTTTAATTTTATAATAAATTCTAGTCCTTTCCCCAAAGTTGTTTTTAACATTTTTACATTTCCACCAACAAATAGATTTCCAATGACTCTGTGTCTTTGGCAACATTTAATGTTGTCAGTCTTTGAAATTTTTTTAATGTTTATTTCTTTTTGTGAGAGAGAGACAGACAGTGAGAGACAGAGAGAAACAGAGCATGAGGTGGGGAAAAGTCAGAGAGAGAGAGAGACACAGAATCTGAAGCAGGCTCCGGTTCTGAGCTGTCAGCCAAGAGCCTGACTTGGGGCTTGGACCCACAAGCCATGAGATCATGACCTGAACCAAAGATGAAAACTTAACTGGGTGAGCGATTTAAGCACCCCTAATGTCAGCCTTTTAAATTTTAGCAACACTGTTAAGTGTATAATGGTATTTCATCCTGGTTTTAGTTTGCATTTCCTTGATGAATGGCAAGCATTTATTCATGTGCTTATTGAACAATTCATATCTCTTCTTCCACAAAATGTCTGTTCAAATTATTAACCAATTTTTAATTTTATCGTTGACCATTTTATTAGTTCCTTGTATGCATTTTAAAAATATATCTGAACACCAGTCTTTTATAATAACCATGTTTTGCAATTATGTTCTTCCAATCTCTGGCTTACCTCTTCACTTTCTTAAATATGTATTTTGAAGATAAGTTTTAGTTTTAATTTTTTGAATAGTCTTTGTTCTTTCCATTTCCACATAAATTTTAGAATCAGTTTGTCAATTTCTATAGAAATATCTAATATGATTATTACTGGTTTCTCTTTGAATCTATAAGTTATAGGGAGAATTGTCATCTTAACAACCTCACTTTTCAAATTCAAATTTATTTGGGTTCTTTGTAACTTATTCACAATAATTTACTGTTTTTAGGTCAGATATTATACCTGTGTTTTGTTAAATTATTTCCTGTTTATTCAATATTTTTGTAGCTATTGTAAATGTATTTTTTCATTTTTAAAATATTTGTTGCTTATAATAATATTGATTTTGAACTATTATTTTGTATTTATAATACTTGATTATAAAAAATAGGTTAAGCTCATCCTCGATGCAAATGTGAAGCTTTCAAATTGATGAAAATCTACTTGGTCTGCACACTTTTTCCCCTCAAATTACCACACCTCTTCTTACATAGCTAGATCCAGCTAATGTCATCATCAGTGCCTGTACCATCTTATATCCCTTCATGGTGACTAAAAGTGTCCTAATTTTCTTTATGAACCATAGACCCTCCAAAATTGAGTGGGACAACCTAAAAACTTTGTCACTTATAACATTATGTGATCATGGACTTCAAACACACAGATGCTAAAGCAAAACCATCTGTGTGCGAGGGCTGTGTTTTAAAATTTTTACACTGATACTCAGTGAAAATAGGATACTTTTATTTTATAAATGACTATATGTCAAAGTGACAATAAATATGTTATAGCAACAATGAAGTCATAAATGGGAAACAGATGGACTGTTGACAAATTAGCACTTGACTAATCAAAAAAAGAAAGAAAGTTGGAGGTGGAGATAATCTGTTCCAGTGGGTTTTGTACCCTTTTATTCTTTTTTGTGTAGATAAATACTATTTTTTCATAAGAAATGTTACACAGAGCTCAAATATAAAACAATTAGAAAAAAGCAGCATTGCTCTGGTTTAAGTGGAGATCAATGCTTTAGATCCGATTTTCTTATGGGATTTTTTTTTTTTAAAGCTGGGCCTCCAGAGGAAATGCTGGAAAAACAGATTTTTTCAAATTATTTTATTTTAAAGAATTAAGGACAATAATCTTAGTTTTTAGATTTGCCTAGCTAGTTACAAAAATTTTGGTGTCTGAGCAAGTCACATAATCTTCTCATGGTATAGTTTCTCATCAGGTAATTGTGGGACATGATACCTGTTGTACTTACCATAAAATTATTGTAAAGATCAGGGAAGATGATACACATTGAACAAACTTTAGAAAGAATTTTTCAAATGTAAAATAATATTATTATCATAAAAGCTGCTTCTCCATTGCAGGAGCATTTAGTGATAAAATATGGCTTGTAAAATAAAATAAACAACAGGTTATATTTTAAAGAAACTATCATTTTATCAGCAGTCTTATTCTTATTGAGTTTTATCATGTTTCTTATTATCTATGGAAAGTAGATGATATCTGTGTGGTGAGCTGAAGCAGACCAACCACAAAGCGGGGAATCAGAATAGTTATAAATATACAATGTACCTTGATTTTGAAACAATATGGCATTACAATGGCAGTGAATAGCAGGCAATAGTTGAATCATTTTTAAACAGGACCAGTAGGTTTCAACTGACAGTTTCCAACAATAACAAACCCTATTAAAACATGAGCCATATCTTGTGACTGAAGGATAGCATTATTTTGCAGTCATTCTGAAGGAGCTTTTACTTACATGTCTGTCTTATAGGCATGCATTCTGAATATGCATCTCTGGATATAGATGGCAATGGTGTCAGCATTACAAACCAACCATAGGTAATTATGTTGAGGGTTACCAAAGTCAAGTATAAACAGTCCTTCGGAAGACCTTTTGTTAAAACAGTTCAATAAGTGCAACGGTCTGATCTATAGTTTGTTTTTGAATTCATAAGCATATGAAACTGGAAGTTATCTTGAAATAAATAGAACAAGTTTATTAAAATGATTTTTATAGATATTAATCAACAAGCACAAAGTCACATATTTTAGCTATCAAAATGTTCTACTCCTAGGCTAAGTAGGCACTTGAAAAGAAATGGAAAAGAGAAATGTTAACTTCTCTGGGAAGAAGACTATTACTTAATCTCCCAAATTTATATTCAGAACACATTCACAGAAAATATAATTTAAGTCCATATCATAAATATTCCACAGGAAATGTTCACCAGTTCCCAGAACTTGCAGTCACCTCTTTGAATAACAGATCATTCTGAGGTATGCCATCACCTTTATGTGAGAGATAACTATCACAGCATATTTATTGTAGTGCTCCTGATTTTATAGAAAATATCTCTAAGATATATTGCATGAATATTATGAATAACGTAATAAAATATCTATCTTTATTGCTATATTTTTTATTGTTCTCTCATCTAAATATTTCTTAGGCCAACACCTGGAACTCAGGAGGTGTGAGGAGCTTGCTTTTTCGATGCAGTGCTTCTGCTTTGGTTTTGGAAACAAAATAAGGCAACAAATTCAATATTCTGAATAAAGCATCTAGAAAAATCTAAAGTGCTTTTAGTTGTTGTTATTCTGGACTACCATGTAGTCTTTTTTTTCTCTTGATAAGCAAATATTAATAAAGCATACTTTATACACCACATGAAACTTTTTTGTGTATATATATACATAACATACATACATACATACATACATATATATATGTATATATATGCCCCTATTTTGCATTACATGTCTAGATTTTCTGTGATATATATGCTTCTACGAAAGTCATGGACTAACATGAGGGCAATATGGGTAATGATAACTAAATAGAGAACTAGACATGACTCAATTAAATAATGGTACATGGGATCTAAGAAATTCTAGTTACTCTCTAGATCATTATCACTAGCCCAAGCTTCTGATATGTGGGAGAACAGACTGATAACTATACATATTATACTTAGAGGTAAATAAATATAAATGAGCTAATGAAAGGCTCAACCCCTAGCACAATTATTTGAACATAGTAAATGCTCAGAAGACTTTGTTGAATCATTAAAATTTCCCTGTTTATTTAACTTTAACCCCTTCTTCTTGAATCAATTATAAAATAATGTAAAGCAATCTTTTAAGAAAAAATATAAGGGAATATTTTTATGAGTTGAGTAGTGAGATTTTTAAAAATAAGATGCAAAAAATACTCTCCAGAAAAAATAGGATTGGTATATTGGGATAAATTAAAAATGAGTAATTCCATTCATTACTGAATGAAATGGCAAGACTGAAATGGAGATAATATACAAATGGAAATAACTGTGAAATGATTGGTGTGTAGAATATAATTTTTGGAAACTACTACAAATCATAAGTAAAAACCACAACCCAATAGTTCAAATTGGCTGAAGTCACTACTGGAATTTTGTAAAAGATGAAACGAATTTGGAGAATAAAAACATGAAAATGTGTATGTCTCATTACTCATCAAAGAAATACAAATTAAGAGTATCATGAAATAGCATTTTACACATCTGGAAAAAATTAGGATTATCAGTGCCAAATATTGGCAAGATAAAAACAGAATGGAAACAGGGTCTGCTGTGATAGGAGTAAATTATTATTTTTTTTAATTTTTAAAGTAGGCTTCACACCCATTGTGAGACTTGAACTCATTATCCCAAGATCAACAGCTGTGCAGTCCATAGACTGAGCCAGCCGGGTGCCCCAAGGAGGAAATAATTTGACACACACTTTGGAAAGCAATTAGACATTATCTTGAAAAATTAAAATTAGTGTGCTATGTGGCCCATACATTCCAAATTAGTAGTAGGTTTTATAGGAACTCTTGCCCATGTGGCTTTGTTCATAATTTTGCTAGGAGAATGAATAAATAAATGGATAAATAAATTTTGGTATATTGAAAAATAAAATATCAGACAGCACTGAAAAACAACAAATTACAGCTCACACACACACACACAAAATTGGATAGTTCTTAGAAACAAAGTAAAATTGTAAGTCACCATTATAGGATATTATTTCATTTGGTGAAAGTAGGGGGCTGAAATAGAGAGAAGCTACATAGGTAGAGTCAGGCTTTCATAACTTGTAGCAATGAGGTTGGGTAGTGGGCTTTCAAGTGTTTATATTATTTGTATGTGTTAGAGTTTCTAACATATATTACATATATTCTTTTATATGTTTTTATGTATATAAAATTTATATATAAATTTTATGTATTATATATATTATTTTATATGTAAATATATACATACTATATGCTATTTAGTTAAAATATTCAAATAGCATCAGCTCCTGCTAAGCAGGATCTACTCACTGCTTTACTGAATTCTTTATTGCTCTCCCTCCCATATCCTTTATACTAATCAGACCCAGAATTGGAAGTGCCCAGGGTTTATCTCTGTTAGCTCTGAGATTCAGTTCTCTATATCTTTCAGCATTAGACGATTCCTATGGACCTTTTCCCTACTTCTAGATTTCAACCTGTTTTCCTGTCTACTACCCCATTTACTTGCAGGCAGATTTCATGAGTGATATTTTCTTTCCTACTTAGCATTCTGAGGACTGTTTACTACAATGTCTCTGATTTAATCCCCTATATAGATATTAGGATACTGCTTTTTCATTTTGATTCTCAAATATTTTCTCTGTTGGGATTGAGACTTCTGTGCTTCTGGAATATTCCTCTATTCAGTTGAATGGACCTTCAAATTCAGCCTCTATTGCTGGGAGTATTCGCCCAGCACTTGCCCCTCCTTATTGTTTATATTCTACATTTATCCTTTGTCTTCCTTATACTACTGAGTGAAATCATGGAGCCTCTCATCCAAATCCTGAGTTAATATAAGAATAACAATAAAAATAATTCTTGAGATTGTTAAATATAGCAAATATAATTATTGTCATTCTTTTATTTCTGGAGTTTCAAGATATATTCACATAAATATAGCTCAATTATTGTTTAGTTAGTGTAATTCTTACGAGAATATTATACAAATATTGTCACATAGTAGGTTTCTCTTCCAAGAAATATTTTCAGGGAATAAGACCTACTTATTTCTGGACAGACTCTGGCACACATAATTGAGTATGCATCATGATGTACTAAAATATGAACACTGATGATTTTTAAAATATTTATCATATCACGGCAAAAATTAATCCCACTTCCATAATTTATCTTTCTCATTCTCAAACAGAATATTAAAATGCCAATTTCTTAACTTTTGAGAAACTTTTAGCCAAATTCTTGGAACGTAAAAGTTGTATGGGTTCATATTCTTTTCTATTAAGAAGTATTATTATCATTTCTAAAGATTATTCTTATTAGTCATTTATCTTTATCAGTCCCCCAAAAACATTTTTCAGGACTTGAATATTTACTAAGGTATGCCAAGATCCCACCTTTTCCCTTTGTTTGTTTAATTATTATATTCTTTTATTCAGTACTCTGATTTCCAGTTCAAAAATATCTTAATTGCAATGAACTCTGTTCCTAGAAGTGCATACACCATTAATAATTCCAAACAATATTTTCTCAAGAACCTAGGTGTAGCCAGAATAAAGCTTTTAAAGATATGTTTACTTTGGTCTCCTTAAGCTATTACTTCTCTTGATAGAATTACTTTCTAATCTCTAAAGACCAACATGAATTCTAGAAGAGAGGTGAGATTCATCTTTATGCTACACATTTCTCTTACCAATCTTACCAAGTAAAACATGGATGTTTTTAGAACCATGGATATATTTAGTATTGAGGTTGGAGGGTACCTGAAAATTCTATCTACTCCAACAACACATCTAACATTTCATTATTCAAACCATTAGGAATTCAGTGACAAAGTCATTGAAAAGAAACATAACTGCATCCTATTTATACAAGTAATAAATTTAGTAAAATGTGTTCTTGGATCCCTAGAAATGGTGTCTACATAAGCTAGGAGAATAAGAATATAATTTCTCCTTGAAAAATTTTTTTTATTTTTTTAATATAACACAATTTATTTTTTTAACATATGCAATTATTTTCCATCATTTACAATACAGTAGTTACAATGAAAATTTTTGAAAAACCGTGTATGCTTACTTGCAATCAGAGAATACTTTATTTTTCTTTTATGACAAGTATAATTTATAACAAATTGGGAAAGTACTACAAACAGTAGATATGACTAGATTTACATTGAGGATATTGTGGTTTACAGTCCACTAATCAAATATCTTCTATAATCTCTCATTATGTAACTTTTCCTCTGAGATAAATTTTCATATGTTTCTGCAGCCACACAATTTTCAGCATCTTAGCATTTTTAATCACCACGTTTTGTTAAAACATATCTTTTAAATTTGCTTTTCAAGTTTGTTTCATTGTTTATATTTGAGTATAGTTACCAGACAATATTACATTAGACTTAAGGGTAGGAAAGAATTAAGTGTAGGAAAGAACATAGGAAGAATTAATATTGCTACAGTGTCCATACTGCCCAAATCAATCTATCGATTTATGTTGTAGACTCTGGGTCTGGAGTTCTCTCTTGTTCAGAAAAAGAGAGGATGCAGAATTAAAATGCAAGTACACAAAAATAAACTCAAAATTGATGAAGGACTTGAGTGTGAGACAGGAAACCATCAGAACCCTAGAAGAGAAAGCAAGAAACAGCCTCCTTGGCTTCAAGCATAGCAATTTCTTACTCAACACATTTCCAAAGGCAAGGGAGTCAAAAACAAAAATGACCTCTTGGGACCTTATCAAGATATAAAGCTTCTGCACTGCAAAGGAAACAATCAACAAAACTAATAGGCAACCGATGGAATGGGAAAAGATAATTGCTAATGACATATCAGATAAAAGGCAATTATCCAAAATATAAGGAACTCACCAAACTCCACACCCAAAAAAACAAATAATCCAGTGAAGAAATGGGCAGAAGACGTAAACAGACACTTCTCCAATGAGGACATCCAGAGGACCTACAGGCACATGAAACGATGATCAGCATCACTCATCATCAGGGAAATACAAATCAAAACCACACTGAGATACCATCTCACACCTGTCAGAGTGGCTAAAATGAACAAATCAAGAAACTATAGATGCTGGCGAGGGTGTGGAGAAAGGGGCACCCTCCTACACTAATGGTGGGAATGCATACTGGTACAGTCACTCTGGAAAACAGTGTGGAAGTTTCTCAAAAATTAACAATAGGACTCCCCTATGATCCAGCAATGGCACTGTTAGGAATTTACCCAAGGCATATAAGAGTGCTAATGCATAGAGGCCCATGTACCCCAATGTTCATAGCAACCCCCCTTTCAACAGTAGCCAAATCATGGAAAGAGCCTTAATGTCCATCAACTGATGAATGGATCAAGAAGATGTGGTTTAAGTATACCATGGAATACTACATGACAACGAGAAAGAATGAAATCTTGCCATTTGTAGCAATGTGGATAGAACTTGAGGGTATTATGCTATGTGAAATAAGTCAGGCAGAGAAAGACAGATACCTTATGTTTTGACTCATATGTGGAACATGAGAAACTTAACAGAGGACCATGGGGGAGGTGAAGGGGAATATAGTTGAGGAGAGGGAGGGAGGCAAACCATGAGAGACTCTTAAATACCTAGAACAAGCTGAAGGTGGATGGGGGTTGGGGGAGAGGGGAAAATGGGTGATGGTCATGGAGGAGGCCACTGGCTGGGATGAGTACTGGGTGTTATATGGAAACCAACTTGACAATAAACTATATTTAAAAAACAGAATTAAAATGCTAGAGAGGCTAATGTCCAGAAGGAGACAAGAGGCCCAATTAAGCTTCATTGTTCTGTCTGTATTAGGATCAGAAGGCTTATAAGTGTGATGGATGTGCACAAATAGACAAAGAAACCATGAACATTAACTCATGTGTGTGAAGAAAAAAGAATTTTAAAGATATTTAGTGTTAAGGGTTTAGGTCAATACAAAATAGAATCCCAGTGACTGGCAGATAGTTGCTTATGGCAGGCACAAGTTTCCATGTCTGTTTGCTTTAGCTTGCATAGGGGATAAGACAGATAGATCAATATCTATCAGTAAGGCACCTTTCTTTTGCTACTTTGCCCTGCTGGGTATGTAGCCCTGTTCACTGATTCTGGTCTTCCACCATGAGAAAGTAGCTTTCTGCTATTGTACTAAGTTGAGGCACTTCCGTCCTGAATATCTAATCTTGGATGCTTTCTTTCTTTTTTTTTTAATGTTTATTTTTGAGAGAGAGATAGAACATTAACGAGGGAGGGACAGAGAGAAAGGAAAACACAGAATCTGAAGTAGGCTCCAGATTCTGAGCTCTGAGCTGTGAGCACAGAACCTGATGTGGGACTTGACTTCACAAACTGTGATGACCTGACCTGAGCTGAAATTGGACCCTTCACCCACTGAGCCATCCAGGTGCCCTATAATCTTGGATGCTTTCATCCTGTAGCTTTCTATTACTTAATGCTTTTTTCTACACTGGTGGTGCTTTAGCCTCATTAACCTAATCTTGGATGCTTTCGTCCTGTGGGTTCATATTCCTTTATGCCTTGTTAACTCATCAGTGCAAGCTCAGGAAATTCTTAAGCTTATTCCCCACATATTCAGTCCAATCCTTATCAAAATGCCAACAACATTTTTTCACAGAGCTTTAAAAAATACTATTTTTTTATTTAAAAAGTTAATGTTTTATTAATTGTGAGGGAGAGAGAGACGAGCAAGGGAGGGTCAGAGAGAGAGGGAGACAGAATTCGAAGACAGGCTCCAGGTTCTGAGCTAGCTGTCAGCACAGAGGCCGACTTGGGGCTTGAAGCCACAAACTGTGAGATCATGACCTGAGCTGAAGTCAGATGCTTAACCGACTGAGCCACCCAAGCGCCCCTATAATACTAAAATTTATATGGAACTACCAGAAATGTCCAATAGCAAAGCAATTTTGACAAAGAAAAATAAAGCTGGAGTTGTCACAATTCCAGATTACAAGATATACTACAAAGCTTTAGTAATCAGAACAGTATGGCACTGACACAAAATGGACCTATAGATCAATGGAACAGAATAGAGATCCTAGAAATAAACCCAGAGTTACAGTGGTCAGTTAATCTATTACAAAGGAAGTAAGAATATAAAATAGGTAAAAGGAGGTCTGTTCAATAAAATATCATATTTTAGGACTGTTTAATTTGAGGCTTTTTACCCCTGCCATCAGGCTACCAGATACGGCAAATGTAATTAATCTGTCAAACCACAAAAGGTGTGAGTGTATTGTGGATTATAATTCAGGTGGAGAAAAAGGAAAAGAATTAACATATAATATGTGCCATAAGGCATGTTAATAGCATTTACCAAAGCCTAATAAAGAAAAATTAGATACATATTATCAAGGTGTGTACATTAAACTGTTTTTTTTAACAGAGAAGTATTGAAATGGAGAACAAATTGATATACATTCTCTTTTCAATAAAATGTGGCTTAAAGTAGAACATGTGGAAAATACATGCTGAATGAGCATTTCCAGTCTGCCTAAGTCAGTTTAGTATATGGCTATTTCTGTGTTATATGAGCTGAAGAGTCAGAGCCACTGAATATCTGCCAAATTGATTAGCCATTGCATGAACAGAAGACAGAGACGATAGATGTTAATTAGTTAGATTATTTAATTTTAGCCTCTGGACAGTATGGTGCTAGATCAACTAATCAGTGCATTACATTACCATTTGATTCTACTTCTTTAAGACAAGCATAAATTTAACTCTTTGCTTTGAATTTTGCTTCTTTAAATGGGTTGGTGATATCTAACAAGTAGATTTGTAGAATACCGCCATATCTATATGCTCCAACATCTGTAGAAACTATAGCTTGTGAGCATTAATATGAAAAGTTCCTTTTTGATTTTTGGAATTTGTATTAGAATGTCTTTATGCCCTCTGAGGGCCCAGAAGAGGCAAATAGTTGATCCACCAAGAGATGAAATCTGACCTGTTTGTACTCTAATCATCTCTCTGGATACTTTTTCAGTAAATACTAAAAAAACAACAAGAACAGCAACAACAAAAAAACACCAAAACAAAACTTAATTCCCTTCCATTTGTCATTTGTATATACAGAACCTTCTTAGGGCTGACTAGCAATTTATATACTCGTTCACTATCATCATTCATTCATTAGTTACAATAATTTATTCAGCATCTCCCATTCTCCTATGTGACACACATTGTAATAGGCATGGTTGAGGGAATTAAATGAATAATGGTCATGTCTCTTACCCAGAGGTGCTCTTAGTTATGTCTTTAATATCCAATAAGCTAGATACAGGGTATATGGCATCATGGTTTCCCCTGTCACTAATGTTTCTGTGACTTTGATGTCATACTTCAGCTTGGCCCTACTGACTCTTCAGTCTATTTTGCACCTGTAAGAAAAGTTTGCAAGTAGAAGGGAAAACCCTCAAATGATAGATGCTGTACTTCAGATTAGCACATGATTGTGATTTTTAACGAAAGGGCAATGACTCAGATCAGTAGTTTAAATATAATACATGTCACAGGGTTAAAGGATTCATATTTTGTTTCAGTTTCAACATAGTACCTGGATAAGTCTTATTTGAACCTACTGTTAAGGGATACTGGCTCTAAAAATGTGAGAGAAATGGTGTTGAATTACATTGGATTTAACCTTCCTCCTTTCTCTTACTTGAATCAATCAGCATTATTTTATTTTATTTCATTTTATTTTTAAAATTTTTTAATTTTTTAAAAAATTTAATGTCTTATTTATTTTTGATAGAGAGAGAGAGAGAGAGCGAGCATGAGAGGGGGAAGGGCATAGAGAGAAGGAGACACAGAACCGGAAGCAGGCGCCAGGCTCTCAGCTAGCTGTCAGCACAGAGCCTGAAGCGGGGCTCGAACGTGAGATCCGACCTGAGCCAAGTCGGAGGCGTAACAGACTGAGTCACTTAGGCCCCCCTATTTTTAAATTTTTTTAACACTTATTTATTTTTGAGAGACTGAGAGAGAGAGTGAGATCAAGGGAGGGGAAGAGAGAGAGAGGAAGGGGAGACACAGAATCTGAAGCAGGCTTCAGGCCCTGAGCTGTCAGCACAGAGCCTGACGTGGGGCTTGAACCCACGAACGTGAGATCAAGACCTGAGCCAAAGTCGGATGCTCAACCGACTGAGCCACCCAGGCGCCCCCAATCAGCCTTATTTTAAAACATATTTCTCACTCTCTCAAGGTAGAAATTGCTGGTAAACACAAGAAGAAAAAGCCTCCCTACAACTGTATAGTTTCTTAAGAAAAAAGTTAGGAAAAGGGCAAAGGATAGGGGAAGGATAAAGTGAGAAGGAGCCAAAATGATGAATGAAAAATTTTCTCTATATTTGACAAGGAGAATGTTGGTAAAAAGGGTAATTTGGTAACAGTTAAATTGCTAAGTCAATCTTCTAGAATAGTCTACTTTGTCAGCATGGAGGAAAAGCAGCAATTCGAGTGTATTTTACAGAAAGACTATAAATGCTTATCCAAAAAGGAGAACACAAAAATCTGGTTGTTTCCAACTTGTCTTAGGATTTTTTTCAATGTTTGGTGTAATATTTGTCTTTTGGTTTTGTGTGTAAAGATTCCAAAGTTCTTTTAATTATTTGCCCAAGGAAATATGTTGATATCATGTTGCATAAAATAGGGAGGAATAACTCTAGAAAATTACAGAAGAAACTGAATAAATTTGCTTGAGTATGGAATAAAATACATCTACATTTAAAATACATCTAAAATAATATAAGGTTCATATATTGGCATTCACTAATAAGAACATATTGTTCAACTTCCAAGGGTAATATTTTATGCATAGAGGTACAGTCAATGCAAATGTCAATCTGCCTGCTCAGTAATTTGTGTTACCTGAAGCTTAAGTAAAATTCAAAATTGATATGTTAACTACATTCAGTGACTACAGTGCATAGAAGATAAATACATCAAAAGAAATACACAGACACTTAAACTATGGAATTTATACTTCATGCTCACTGATTTATCAGTTAAGATATGGGCCTTTAAAATTTGTTCATGATAAATTGGCACATGTTTTGGACAATGACATGTGTTATTCAAGTACTTCTTAATAATTGGGAGTCATTTTTAAATAGGGCCCTGTCTTGCTCTGCAAAATGATAATGTTCTTGTTTATCATTCTGCCCAAGTCAAACTATTGTAGAGTGAATCAGTTCTTTAGTTATGAATATTGCAGCACAGTCAACCTTGTTTCTCTCTGTATTTAAAGAAATAGTCTGTTGAATATATGGGTAAGGCTATGATTCTCATAATTTAATATGTGTCATTTATGTGGTCAAGGTCCTCCAACTGTATACCCATACAGCAAATACTAGACGGAAGCTCAGGGTAGAAATCAAACATCCAATTTGTGATTTCATATTTGTTTCTGCTTGCAGTCAAGAGCACAGTATTACTCAGAGCTAGTGAGTTGTAAGATAAAGAGCATATTTTCAAAAGCTTTTATTTTAAGGACTAACAATGCAAAGATGATAGTTCCATGAGAACTAAAACTAAGAATATGTCTAATCAGAGACAAGCTTTCTAATTAAAGGAGAAAAATATTTCAAACTGTATCCAAATAGCCAGTGTTTGATTTCATTATACAAAAAATAATAATTTCATCTGTTTCATCATACCCTATTATCATTAAAATTATAAAAATTAAAACCTTACTTGAAATAAAAATGTTTTTTTCCCATTTTACATAGGAGAAAACTCATACTCAACTAGAGATGAAATTCAAGTCATCTAAATCTGATAGTAACTGGTTGCTATGCACATATGAATGTGCAAGCTACATATTTCCTGCATATTACCAGTATCACCTGCTAAATAACAGTATTAACAACTAATATTTATTTTGTGTCTACCATGCATCCAACTCTGCTAGATACCTTACATACATTATTTGATGCTAATAACAACTCTTTGAGGTAAGGACTATTCTCACCCTGTTTTATAACATTTTGAATCAGATGTGAAGCAAACTGCCTGGAGTTATAGAGCTAGTAAACTGGTGGAATCAGGGTTTGAACCCAAGTAGTGTGATTTTGGTGCCCATGATCTTAATCTAGACAAGGGTGCACAGATAAGATTCAAGTCCAATGGAGAGCTGCATTTCTTCTGTTTACCTTCATAGAATCTGTGAATTGTAACAGAAATTTATTTAATACAAATCAATCACTATTCCAGTGCTTAAATCTTCTCTGTAGCATCCATACCAGGGGGTTATCCAACATCTCCAATGGCAACATGCACATGCTATCTCATGTGAGTTTCTTCTTATGTTTCACAGATGCTTTGGTGTCTCTAAAATAGGGAACAAAATTTTGACCATTTCCTAACATCATGGAGATAATAGATGAGACATGGTCTTGAAAAGCATTCATTAAATAGCTATAAAGTATTGCTTATTATTGGTTCCAAAACATTTGGTACTATATCAACACAGTGATAATACAACTCCCAATAGATGATTGTTCTTACAAAAATGTTTTTCTAGACTTATTATTTACAAATACATTTTGGTTAACTTTATTTCTTCAGGAATAAAATGCATCATTGCCTTTAGATATTTAAAACATTCTCCTGCAATTGTTTGAGGGAAAAGAAACATAATTCTTCTCACTGAATTTGAGATTTCCTGGTTAGAATGTCACATTAAATAAATATGTCTTTTTAGTTGCTTTCAATAATACTAACTACACATATATTGTACATAACATTATTCTATGAGTTTACCGGGTTAAAAGTCTTACTTTTTGTTCTTAGAGAACATACAATTTGGCCATTGTACCATTTGAAATTACTTTGAAAAATTAATTTTTGTTATTCTAGTAAATCTTCAACAACAATTGTTTTTCATGTCTTCGTGGTTTCATAACAATCACATCATATCAGAGCCCCTCATCTCACACATCCAACCCGTTCTTTCGAATCTATGTCCTGAATAATTTGCAAATTTTCCCTTTAATTTTCATTGCTACTTCCACTTCATAGTGCAGGATATATTGTAGTTTATAACTTCTAAGGCAATATTTGAAAATAAACATCAAGATTTACACACTTCTGGTGTTTTTTTCTCCAATTATCTTTTGTAAATGTTATTTTATTTTTGAGAAAGAAACAGAGTGTGAGAAGAAGAGGGGCAGAGAGAGAGGGAGACAGAATCTGAAGCAGATTCCAAGCTCCAAGCTGCCAATGCAGAGCCCAATGTGGGGCTTGAACCCACGGACTGGGAGATCATGCCCTGAACCGAAGTCAAATGTCCAACTGACTGAGAAACCCAGGCGCCTCTCTTGAATTATTTTAAAGCTTCTGAGATTAAGAAAAATATATCTGAGTATAGCAGAAGCTGATGAAGATCGTTTGTCGCAAAGGAAACATAAAACATTGTCTGATCTTTCCTTAGTAGGTCTGTTATCTTCCTTCACTTTTGTGTTTTTTTTAAATTTATAATACATATTCATAATACGTATACCAGTTTGTACGTACATATCTTCTTTCATTGAATCTTAGATGCCATCAATATTAAGACTCACCATTATTTTATGGATCACTAAAAACAAACTGAAAATCCTGACAATTAAGTTATTGTACACCATCAATTATAGGATACATGTAGATTTCAGAGATGTGAAAAAAGTTATATCTAAGAATCAAAAAGTTATGGGACTTATTTATATATAATAATTACACATATTTATTATCTGCTTTTCTACTAGTGTCTAAGATTAAGGAGGGCAGTGACCATACCTTATTTTCATCATTATATACTTGGAAAAACTATTATAACACTTTTATAAAATCAGTGCAAAGTAAAATATTTTAAAGCAATGAATGATATAGGAAGGCTCTAAAATTTTTCCTATGGTTTAATGTCATTGAATGCTGTGTGCATTAATTTTGGGTGTGAAATGGTGAGGATGGTGAGTTTTTTTTTTTAATACACATATGACCTCAGAAATATATTTAAAAATCATCAACAATTATAGCACTGGAAGGTTATCTGTGTTTTGTTCTAAATATTGGCACTTAAAAAAAAGGATATGAATGGGGTGTACACAAGAATATTTTATTTAATATTATGTCTGAGATGCGTCAGTAGAAAAATACCACCTATCCATTTGGCATATGGTTATTTAAGAGGAGATACCTCCCCTTACCAGGAACTGTTAAGGACTGGATGATCATCAAATAAATTTTGGGCTAGATATAAAAAAGACTAACAATATCAAAGTAAGGATATATTTTTTTCAGTTAAAAAAATGCAGGACAATTTGGGTGCCTGACTGGCTCAGTTCATTAAGCTGCCAACTCCTGATTTCAGCTCAGATTATGATTTCATGTTCTGTGATATGGAACCCTCCCTCAGGTTCACGATGGAAGGAATAGCCTGTGGGAATCTCTTTCTCCCTCTCTCTCTCTGCGCTCCCCTGTTTGTCCTATTCCTAAAAATAAATGAATAAGCTTGAAAAAGGCAGAACAACTAGTTATGTACAAGACTTGATCGATTTCGCTGCGTGGAATAGCTTTTCAGAAACAAAAATTATGAGTAATTCTCAAACTTTGGTGGAAAATTATAAAATATAGGTTCCTGGGCCTCATACCTATATATTTTCTGCATTTAGTTTTCTTTTTCATATATAACTTACAGAAATTCTTCAAAGAAACCTGGTATAGAACTGATTCATTCTTTTTCAATATCTGCAGAATATTATGTTTTGAAGCCATAGTATGGTGTATTCAATAGGGCCCCTAAAGAAAAACATTCACTTTGTTTCATTTTTTGCCATTATGAATAAGGCTGTATTATATATATTCTTGTATGTAATCTTTATCTATTGATGTTTTGAGTTTTGTATTTATATTTTCTAAAATTAAGATTCCTAGATTGAAAGCTATATCAACAATGCTTCCAGGAAATCTTCATCAATTAGTTCATAAATTCCTCAGCAACGATGAGAACAGCTTTTCACACATATCTAAACTATAGATATCACTTTTTTTCATAGTATTATTTTTATATAATCTAATATGTCTATTTTTTTCTGCTTTCAAAATTCTTGAGTTTCCAGTTTGGGTGGAGAAGAGATCACTTCCTTGGGTCCCAGCTTTTATATATAAACTCTTTTATGTTCTTACATAACTTTTACCATTTTATTTTTCACATTTAAATCATTAATCAATATGATTCGTGTTCATGTTTTAAGTTAGGGTTTGAGGTTATTTTCATTGAGATTGGTGGCTAGTTATGCCAGTGAAATTTATGAAGAATCCATCCTTTATCAAAGAATTAAAATATTGCCTTTTTTATTTTAAATTTTCATATATATTGGATTCTATTTCCGTTTTATCCACTGTGTTTTATTGATCTGGTTGCATATGTCTATATCAATACCATACTCATTTGATTAAAATGGATTTATAGTATACTCTATCTATAAATGAGGATCTACTAAAAATTTTCATAATTCTTTGCTATACCTTGTAATTTAATCTTCAATATACATTTTAGGATTGAGTGAGGAGGCTCTGTAAACTTTGCTCACCCACATCTATCAAACTGAGGATAATACTCTTGTCTGCAAGAGTGGGAGGAGAAAATACAGACTTCAGAAAGAAGACAGCCTCAAAGATGCCTGAATATTTTCTCCCTTATCTCACCCTTATTTTCCCCTCCACTGGTTATACGATTTCAGACTGTCCATTGTCCTTTGTTGTCTCTGCCCCCTCCCTTTATTTTTACTTCTCTTCTTTTCTTCTCTTTCCTCTTTTGGTTTGTTTGTTTGTTTGATTTGTCTGGGCCTTTGCGTGCTTTTATTCCCTGTATTTGTTTGTCAGTTTTCCTTTCCAAGGCAACATCAAGAAACAAGCCAAAGTACTCAGGATGGAGAGTCCCAAATATAACCGAGTAGGGAAATAAATTAATAAGGGGCATAACAAGAGAAACCATTAAAAGAACACTCCTTAAAATGACAGGCCCTGGACAGTCAACAAACCTCCTTTAAAAGGGCAATACTAACAGGTGCACAGTGCACAATGAGCTTTTAAAATTGACAAGAGACAGAAAGCTAACCAAAATGACAAAACAAAAGAACTTTCTTTTAAAGAAACTTCAGGAAGAAGTCACAGCCACAGAACTGCTCAAAACAGATTTAAGCAATATAACAGAACAAGAATTTAGAACAATTATCATAAAATTAATCGCTGGGTTTGAAAAAATCATCAGAGAAGCTACTGATACAATGACTAAGAACTTTCAAAATAGCTGCGATGAGTTAAAAAGGCTATTAATGAGGTACATAATAAAATGGAGGTGGCCACCTTACAGATTGAAAAGGCAGAGAGAAGAATAGGTAAATTACAAGACACAGTTATAGCAAAACAAGAAACTGAGGAAAAGAGAGAGATATTGATACAGAAGCATGAAAGGAGAATTCAAGAACTGAACGATACAATGAAATGGAAAAATACCTATATTATAGGAATTCCTAAAGAAGAAGAAAGAGGAAAAAGGTCCTGAAGGGGTGCTGGCTAAAATTATAGCTGAGAATTCCCCAAATCTGAGGAAAGAAATAGATATTCAGATTCAAGAGGCACAAAGAACCCCTTAAGACTTAACTTGAACCAACCTTCAGCACGACATATCATAGTGAAACTAGCAAACTATAAAGAGAGAATTCTGAAAGCAGCTAGGGACAAAAGGGCCCTAACAAACAAAGAGAAACCTATCAGAGTGGTAATAGACCTATCTAATAAAACTAGGTAGGCCAGGAAGGAATGGCAGAAAATCTTCAATGTGATGAACAGAAAAAATATCCAGCCAAGAATCTTTTATCCAGAAAGCCTGTCATTCAAAATAGAAGGAGAGATAAAGGTTTTCCCAAATAAAATAAATTTGAGAGAATTTATGACCACCAAACCAGCCCTACAAGGAACTCCTAAGAGGAACTCTATGAGGGAAATGTAGCAAGGAATATAAGGTACCAGAGACACCACTACAAACATGAACTCTACGGAGAACACAATGAATCTAAACCCACATTTTTCAAAATGACACTGAATGTAAATGGACTGAATGCTCCAACCAAATGACACAGGGTAGCAGAATGGATAAAAAACCAAAATCCATCTATTTGCTGTCTATAAGAGACCCATTTTAGGTCAGAAGACAACTTCATATTGAAAGTAAAGGGATGGAGAAATATCTGTCATGTGAATGGTAGTCAAAAGAAACCCGGAGTAGCCATACTTATATCAGAGAAACAGGACGTTAAGTAAAGATGAAGAAAGATATTATATAATAATTACAGAATCTCTCCATCAGGAAGAGCTAACAATTATAAACATCTATATGCCAAATACAGGAGCATGAATACAAAATAAATTAATCACAAGCAGAAACAATCTTATTGTTAAGAATGTGCTAATTGCAGGGAACATTAATACTCCACTTACAGCAATGGATAGATCAACGAGACAGAAAATCACTACAGAAACAATGGAACTGAATGGCACATTGGACCAGAAGGAATTGATAGAAATATTTAGAACTCTGCATCCTGAAGTTAAGACATATACTTTCTTCTTGAGTTTGCATGACACATTTCCCAAGATAGATCACATACTGGGGCATAAAGCAGCCCTCTATAAATATAAACAAATTGAGATCATACCATGCACACTTTCAGATCACAATGCTGTGAAACTTGAAATCACAAAAAAAGTCTGGAAAACCTCCAAAAATGTGGAGGTTAAAAACCATCCTACTAAAGAATGATTGGGCTGATCAGGCAATTAGAGAAGATATTTTAAAAAAAATATGTAGAATCAAATGAAAACGAAAATACAATAATCCAAAATCTCTGGGACGCAACAAAGGCAATCCTAAGAGGAAAGTATATTGCAATCCAGGCCTATTTCAACAAAGTAGAAAAAGCACATATTTAAAATCTAACAGAAAACCTAAAGGAACTAGAAGGGGAGCAACAAGAGCACCCCAAACACAACAAAAGAAAATAAATAATAAAGATCAAGTCAGAAGTAAACAATATAGAATCCAAAAAAAGAAAAAAAAAACAGTTGAGCAGATCAATGAAACCAAGAGTTATTTTTTTGAAAAACTAAAGTGATAAACCTCTAGGAAGCCTCCTTAGAAAGAAAAGAGAGAACTCCCAAATACACAAAATCATGAATGAAAATGGATCTATTACAACCAATCCCTTAGAAATATAAGCAATCATTAGAGATTACTATGAAAAACTATATGCCAACAAACTGGACAACACAGAAGAAATGAACAAATACTTAAAAATACGTGCACTACCAAATGGGAAGAGATACAAAGTATGAACAGACCGATAACCAGTGAAGAAATCGAATCAGTTATGAATAATCTCCCAACGAATAAGAGCCCAGGGCCAGATGGCTTCCCAGAGGAATTCTACCAGACAATGAAAGCAGAGCTAATACCCATTCTTCTCAAACTATTCCAAAAAATAGAAACAGAAGGAAAACTTCTGAACTTATCCTACAAAGCCAGTAACACTTTGATTCCCAAACCAGACAGAGACTCAACAAAAAAGAGAACTACAGACAAATATACTTAATGAATACAGATGCAAAAATACTCAACAAGATACTATCAAATCGAATTCAAGAATTATCCATCATGATCAAGTGGGATTCATTCCTGGGTTACAGGGCGGTTTCAATATTCGCAAATCCATCAATGTGATCCATCACATTAACAAAAGAAAAGATAAAAATGATATGATCCTGTTGATAGATGCAGAAAAAGCATTTCACAAAATAAAGCATCCTTTGTTAATAAAAACCCTTTAGAAAGTCGGGATAGAAGGAAATAACATAAACATTATAAAAGCCATTAATGCAAGGCCACAGCTAATATCATCCTCAATGGGGAAGAACTGAGAGCTTTCCCCCTGAGATTAGGAACATGACAAGGATGTCTACTCTCACCACTGTTGTTTAACATAATGCAGGAAGTCTTACTATCAGCAATCATGCAACAAACGGAAATAAAAGGCATCAGAATCGGCAAAGAAGTCAAACTTTCACTTTTTGCACATGATATGATACTCTACATAGAAAACTCGATTGACTCAACCAGAAGTCTTCTAGAACTGATCAATGAATTCAGTAAAGTTGCAGGATACAAAATAAATGTACAGAAATTGGTTGCATATCTATACACCAATAATGAAGCAATGGAAACAGAAATCAAGGAACTGATCCCATTTATACTTGCACGGAAAACCCATAAAATACCTAAGAGTAAACCTAACCAAGGATGTAAAAGACCTGTACTATGAAAATTATAGAAAACTTATGAAAGAAATTGAAGAAGACACATAGAAATGGATAGACATTCCATGCTCAAGGATCAAAAGAAAAAACACTGTTAAAATGTCGTTATTACCCAAAGCAATTTACACATTCAATGCAGTTCCAAACAAAATTGCACCAGCGTTCTTCTCAAAGCTAGAACAAACAATCATAAAATCTGTATGGAACCACAAAAGACCTCAAATAGACAAAGTAATATTGAAGAAGAAAACCAAAACGAAGGGAATCACATTTCCAGACTTTAGCCTCTACTACAAAGCTGTAATAATCATGACAATATGGTATTGGCACAAAAACAGACACATAGACCAATGGAAAAGAATAGAGAACCCAAAACTGGTCCCACAAATTTATGGCCAATTAATCTTTGACAAAGCAGGAAAGAGTATAGAATGGAAAAAAGAAAGCCTCTTTAGCAGGTGGTGCTGGGAGAAATGGACAGCAACATGCACAAGAATGAAACTAGACCACTTTCTTACACCACGCACAAAAATAAAATCAAAATGGATAATGGACCTGAATATGAGACAGGAAACCATCAAAACTCTCGAGAAGAAAGTAGGAAACAGCCTTTTAGACCTCAATGTCAGCAATTTCCAACTCGACACATTCCCAGAGGAAAGGGAATCAAGAGCAAAAAATGAATTATTTGGACCTCATCAAGATAAAAAGCTTCTGCACTGCCAAGGAAACAATAAAAGAAACTAATAGACAACCGAATGAATGGGAAAAGATAGTTGCAAATGACATATTGGATAAAGGGCGAGTAGCCAAAATCTACAAGGAACTCACCAAACTACACACCTGAAAAATGAATAATCCAGTGAAGAAATGGGCAGAAGACATGAATAGTCACTTCTCTAAAGAGGACATTAGATGGCCAACAGACACATGAAACGATGCTCAGCATCACTCATTATCAGGGAAATATAAATCAAAACAACACTGAGATACCACCTCACGTCGGTCAGGTGGCTAAAATGAACAAATCAAGCGACAATAGATGCTGGCAAGGGTGTGGAGAAACGGGCACCCTCCTACACTGTTGGTGGGAATGTAAACTGGGGCAGATGCTCTGGAAACAGTTTGGAGGTTCCTCAAAGAACTATCAGTAGAACTCCCCTATGACCCAGCAATAGCCCTGCTAGGGACTTTCCCAAGTCATACAGAGGTGCTGATTCATATGTGCACATGTACCCCAATGTTTATAGCGGCACTTTCTACAATAGCCAAATCATAGAAAGTGCCTAAATGTCTATCACCTGATGAATGGATCAAGAAGAAGTGGTATATATATATACAGTGAAGTACTACATGGCAATGAGAAAGAATGAAATATGTCTATTTGTAGCAAAGTGGATATACCTGAGTGTCATTGTAAGCGAAGTAAATCAGGTGGAGAAGGACAGATAACATTTGTTTTCACTCATAGGTCTAACAGGAGAAATCTAACAGAGGACCATAGGGAGGGGAAAGGGGAAAGAGAGTTGGTGAGAGAGAGGGATGTAAATCATGAGAGACTCTGCTTTCATTTCTAGGGTTTTGATTGTTTCCTGTCTCACATTCAGGTCCTTCAGCCATTTTGGGTTTATTTTTGTGTATGGTGTAAGAGAGTGGTCTAGTTTTATTTTTCTGCATGTTGCTGTCCAGTTCTCCCAGTATCACCTGCTGAAAAGGCTATATTTTTTCCAATCGATACACTTTCATGCTTTTTCAAAGATTAACTGGCCATACATTTGTGAGTCCAGTTCTTTCTCTCTTCCATTGGTCTATGTGTCTATTTTTGTGCCAATAACATACTGTCTTGATGATGACAGCTTTGCATTAGAGGCTAAAGTCTGGGACTTTGATGCCTCCCATTTTGGTTTTCTTCAATATTACTTTGGGTCTTCAGGGTCTTTTGTGGTTCCGTATGAATTTTAGGATAGTTTGTTCTAGCTTTGAGAAGAATGCTGGTGCAATTTTGTTTGGGATTGAATTGAATGTGTAGATTGATTTGTGTAATAATGAAATTTTACCAATTTTATTCTTCAGACCCATGAGCACGGGATGTTTTTCCATTTCTTGGTGTCTTCTTCAATGTCCTTCATAAGTTTTCTGTAGTTTTCATTGTACAAATCATTTACATCCTTGGTTAGGTTTCCCCCTAGGTATTCATGCAATTCCTAGGCTTTTCATGCAATTGTGCATGGGATCAGTTTCTTGATTTCTTTTCCTGTTGCTTCATTATTGCTGTATAAAAATGCAACTGATTTCTGTACTTTGATTTTGTACCCTGTGATTTTGCTGAATTCATGGATCAGTTCTAGTAGGCTTCTGGTGGAGTCAGTTGTCTGTGAAAAGTGAAAGTTTGATAGAATTCTGCTTTGCTGATTCTCATGCTTTTTATTTCCTTTTGTTGTCTCATGGCTGATGTTAGGGCTACCAGAATTATGTTAAACAACATTTGAGAGAGTGGACATTTTTGTCTTGTTCCTGATTTCATGGGGAAAGTTCCCAGTTTTCCAAAATGAGGATGATATTAGCTGTGGGCTTTGCATAAATGGCTTTTATGATGTTTAAGTAAGTTCCTTCTATCCTGAGTTTCTCAAGGGTGTTTATTAAGAAAAAATGCTGTATTTTGTGAAATGCTTTTTCTGCATCTATCGACCGGATCATATTATTTTTATCTTTTCTTTTGTTGATGTGATGTATCACATGGATTGATTTGTGGATATTGAACCAGGCGTGTAACACCAGAATGAATGCCACGTGATCATGGTGGATAATTCTTTTTATATGCTTTCGAATTCTATTTGCTAGTATGTTGTTGAGTAATTTTGCATCTGTATTCATTAAGGATATTGGCCTGTAGTTCTTTTATGGGGGGGTTTCTTTGTCTGTTTTGAGAATCAATATGATCCTGGCTTCATAGAATAAGTCCAGAAGTTTTCCTTCTATTTCTAATTTTTGGAATAGCTTGATGATTGATTTGCTTCATGATTTGTTTCTAGTTTGTTGGATTATGACAGAAACTAGGGCTAGCATGTAGAATATTTTGAAGGTATTTTTAGGTGACATGATTTTTTAATTTTTTTTTATGTTTTATTTATTTTTTTGATACAGAGAGAGACAGAGCATAGAAGGGGAGGGGCAGAGAAAGAAGGAGACACAGAACTGGAAGCAGGCTCCAGGCTCTGAGATAGCTGTCAGCACAGAGCCCGATGCGGGGCTCGAACCCACGAACGTGAGATCTGACCTGAGCCGAAGTCGGAGGCTTAACCGACTGAGCCACCCAGGCGCCCCATTTTTAAAAATAATGAATATGTGAAAAAATATTCTAGGGAGATGAAGTGTTATATATGTTATATATATGATATGCACTATAATATTATGATGTAGCATTAACCTATTTTTGGTCTATTAAGTACGTCCACATCTATAAAAGATGTATTAATGTCTCATTATATTCATATTTTAAAATCAATCTCCTCCTGAATTTATAGCAATCTTTTGCTTAATAAATTAATTTTTCAGGGTGAAGAATTATTGGCTGCTATATCTTTTTTGTAATTTCACCTTTTTATAATAAATAATCATGCTTTTGTACCTTCCTTGATGGTTTTGAAATTAAATTATACTTTTAAGTGTTTTAGTAATATTACTTTAGCTTATTTTGGTGATTTCCTGGTATTTTCTTGTCCATCACTTTATTTTCACCCCTTCATCATTATTTTGTTTAAAGAATGTTGCAGATACCTGTAGAAGCATCTTAAGCAGATATCTTCTTTTTTATTCCAGTATGCCAGTCTCAGTTTTTTAATGGAAGTCACTCATTTCAAACCTAATGTAGTGACCAAGATGCTTGATTTAGTTGCAGTTAATTTTATTTTTAAAATTTAGTTTATATTATTGTTCTTCATTTTTTATTTTTCTTACTTTTCATGGTTTGAGAAATTCGACAAAATGTGTGTATCTTCTATGTCTAGGTTCTATAATAAAGGCACAAGACAAGTTGAGAACACCCAAGCAGTGTAGGTAGACTGAGATCTAAGGACTAAACCTTTTGGTCCTTCAGTATTTAAAGGTAATGAAAAGTAGAAGAAACCAGCCAAGATGACTGATAAGGAATAGCTAGTGATGCATGAGAACATTTCAAAGGGAGACGGTTGCCCAGGAGATGAAGTAAAGTGTTTCAAGAAAAATTAATTTTAAATTTATTTTTGAATTTGGCATAACAAAGTGGTCCAGTTTCATACTTTGGCATGTTGTTGTCCAGTTTTACTATCACCCTTTGTTGAAGAGACTGTCTTTTTCCCATTGAATATCTTTTCTTGTTTTGGTGAAGATTAATTTACTGTATAGTTGTGGGCTCATTTTTGGGATTTCTATTCTGTTTTATGGACCTATGGGTTTGTGTGTGTGTGTGTGTGTGAGCACATATTGTTTTGATCACTACGGATTTGTAATATATTTGAACATCTGTATTTGTCATACCCCCGCTTTGTTTTTCTTTTTTTAGGTGGCTTTGGTTATTTGAGGTCTTTTGTAGCCAGGATTTTTTTCTGGCTCTGTGAAAAATGATGTTGCTATTTTGATAAGGATTGCATTAAATATGTAGATTATTTTGGGTAGTGTAGACATTTTAAAAATATTTGTTTTCCAATCCATGAAAATAAAATGTCTTTCCATTTCTTTGTGGTGTCTTCAGTTTCTTTCGTCAGTGTGTTCTGGTTTTCAGAGTATAGTTCCTTCACCACTTTAGTTAGGTTTATTCCTAGGTATCTTGTTGGTTTTGGTGCAATTTTAAATGAGATTGAATCTTTGATTTCGTTTCTTGCTGCTTCATTATTGGTATATAGAAATTCAACAGACTTCTGTATGTTGATTTTTATATCCTGTGACTTTACCAAATCTTTTATTAGTTATAGTAGTTTTTTGGTGGAGTCTTTCAGATTTTCTACATACAGTATCATGTCATCTGCAAATAGTGAATGTTTTCATTTTTCCTTGCTGATTTCGATGCCTTTTATTTCATTTTGTTGTTTGTATGATGTGGTTAAGATTTATAGTACTATGTTAAAAAGCAGTGGTGAGAGTAGACATCCTTGTCTTGTCTGGACCAAAGAGAAATAACTCTCAGTTTTTCCTGATTGAGGATGATATTAACTGGATTGTTCATATATTGCCTCTCTTTATTGAGTTTAGGTATATTTCCTCCAATACTAATTTATTGAAGGTTTTATTCAGGAATCGATATTGTACTTTGTCAAATGCTCTTTCTGCATTTATTGAAGTCATCGTTTGGTTCTTATCTTTTCTTTCATTAATGTATCTATGTATCACGTTGATAGATCTAAACTATAAAAGTCCTAGAAGAGAACACAGACCCTTTGACATCAGCCACAGCAACTTCTTTCTAGATATGTCTTCTGAAGCAAGGGAAATGAAAGCAAAAACAAACTAGTGGGACGTTATCAAAATAAAAAGCTTCTGCACAGTGAAGGAAAATAATAAACACAACTAATAGCAACCAACAGAATAAGAGAAGACATTTGCAAATGACATACCTGATAAAGGGTTAGTATTCAAACTACATACAGAATTTATAAATCTCAACACCCAAAAATGAATAATTCAATTAAAAATGTGCAGAAAACATGAATAGACATTTTTCTAAAGAAGACACGCAGGTGGCCAACAGACATATGAAAATATACTTAACATCACTGATCGTTAGGGAAATACTAATTAAAACTACGATAAGATATTACCTTACACTTATCTGAATGGCTAAAATTAATAACTCAAGAAACAACAGGTGTTGGTGAGGACGTGGAGATAGGAGAAACTTTTTGCACAGTTGCTGGGTATGCAAACTGCTGCAGTCACTCTGTAAAACAGTATGAAAGTTCTTCAAAAAGTCAAAAGTTAAAAATAGAACTAACTTATGATCCAGCAATTATACCCTACTAGGTATTTAGCCCCCAATATGCAAAAATACTAAATGCAAAAATAATAATTCACTAATATATTATCCCGATGTTTATACCAGCACCGTATATATTAGCCAAATTATGGAAACAGCCCAAGTGTGTCCATTGACTGATGGATATATCTCACTCTATTATTCAGCCATATATATATTCAGCATATATATATATACATACATATATATATTCAGCATGTATATATTCAGCATACACACACACACACACACACACACACACACACAATCTCTTCCGTATCCCACTATATTATTCAGCCATAAAAAAGAATGAAATCTTGTCATTTGCAGTGACATGAATGGAGCAAGTGTGTATGATATTAAGCAAAATAAGTCAGTCAGAGAAAAATAATCTGAGTTTACTCATATGTGGCATTTAAGAAACAACAACAACAAAAAAACTTGAGAAAACTGAGAAAGTGAGAAAACAAGAGAGAGACAAACCAAGAAATGGTCTCTACATACCTGTAGAGAACAAACTAATAGTTAGAGGAGGCGAGGTGTGTGAGGGGAAGGGTTAAATACTTGATGGGGTTTAAGGATTGTACTTGTTATGATGAGCACTGAGTATCGTATGGAAGTGCTGAATCACTTCTGAAACTAATATTAACCTGTATACTAACTTACTGGAATTTTAATGAAAACTTAAAAAATAAAAAGGATGCTGTGTTAAATTTGCCTATAAAAAAAAGAAAGTGAATTATTATGCCAAATGGCGCTTATGGGTCATAAAAGATTAGAACTGAAAATTTGATTTAGCAATGTGATACCTATTGGTGATTTGACAAATTTTGATGGAGCTGTGGGGCAAAATCCTAATTAAATCATTTAATTAAGTTGTTACAGAGAATGTTAGAGGGACTTTCAGTTACAGATTTATAAAGAGGTTGGTTATTTCTGCTGCAAAATACAAGTATAAAGTTGGACAAAATAGTTAAAACAAACATTTCACAGCATTGGAAATTGAGCAGTGGTTAACAAATTGAGATATATTTATTCTTGAAAAACTGTGAGAATTGTTGGTAAAAAACAAAAAAATAATATGTTTTTCTTAAGGAAGCTCTCCTCCCCACATCTCTCCCGGTTTGTTTAAACAGCCAAAGCAGTAGAATTTTAATATGCAGTGGCTCCTTATTAAAACCACAAAATTTGCTTCCAGAAGGGAGGACTTAATTTTAGTGGAAAAAGAGTAAAACCTCAATAATATTCTAGCTAAAAATGGTACACTAGGCTAGGAAAAAATAAAAGAAACCCCAGCTTTGCTAACTGAGTGTACAGTCTAGTTGGATGAGAAAGAGTTCAGTCAGAAATTTAATGGGAATATTCTAAAAATAAGAACAATAGAAGAACATATATAACCTCTCCACATGCCCTTGGTTGAATGAAAAATCACACAAATATAGGGAAATATCTGGAGAGTCTAGCAAAAAGTAAAAGCCAAGGGGGACTTAATAATTCACAGCAAGTTTGAATGCACTTCTAAATCCACACACAGATTGGCATTGGCTGGATATCTTTCAGGTTCAAACTGTTTATATAAAATATTTGCCAAAATCATTTACTAACTACTAAGTTATGTAGATAAAGAGGTGACATTTTGAGAGCCAGACTAAATAACTAAATATAAAAGAAAAAAATGAGAGACATCAGTGGTTTCTGTAGTGGGGACAGAGTCCATAGTTGTATACAAAACAGTCACTAAAACAAACAAATAAAAAAAACAGACCTGGAGAAAAGTATAAAATTGCTATATTATTGAAATATCCAGTTTTTGCCAAAATATTACAATATCCACAAAGATACAGCAAGTATAATCAGGCTCAGGGGAAAAAATCAATAGAAACTGAGTGGGCTCAGTTGTTGGAGTTAACAACCAAGGGCCTCAAAGAAGCTATTTTAAATATGTTCAAAAATCATGGTTTAACAAATATACTGCCATGGAAAGACAGAAACTATGAAAAAGAGCTAAATATCTATTCTAGAACTCACGAAACAACCAAAATTTAAAAAAATCTGAATCACAGCAAAAAATAGTGCAAAATGTATGAAAGAATTCTGAGATATATAGGAAAAATTTCCCTATTTATTCATGATAGGAGTGCTACAAAGATAGATAAAAGGGAAAAAAAGGAGTAGAACAAAATATATACAAAATAAGAATATATAGTAAACTCACTCTGAAAATGACATGAAGAATAGCAGAATATCCTTTCCACAGCTAAAGATATAAAGAAAAAGCCAATCAAAAAGGGTAGAAGAGACAGAGATAGAGTTCTGAACACACCCCTTAGAATGGTGACCCACAAGCTGGACGAATATCACAGGCATGGAAGTCCTCCATAAGAAGTGAGGGGATCAAGCCCCACATTGAATGCCTCTCACCCTAGGGATCTGTTTTGGGAAAACAAACTCCCATAATAACTGGCATTGAAAATCAACTGGGCTTAAACTAGCAGTGTTGAAAATCAGCTGCGCTTAACTTTGTAAGAGCCAGGAGGATATAGGAAACTGAGATTCAAAGATATCAATAAACCAAAAGCAATAGATGAATTCTTAGAAACATACAGTCTTCAAAGACTGAATTAGGAAGAAATAGAAAATCTCTGTAGACTGATTACTACAAAGGAAATTAGAATGGTAAACAAAACAGATCTCAACAAACAAAAGTCCAGGACCAGATGACTTCACAGGTAAATTCTACCAAACATTGATTTTTTTTTGTTATTTCTTTATTTTGAGAGAGAGAGAGAGAGACAGAGACAGAGACAGAGGCAGAGAGCAAAAGCAGGGGAGGGGAAGAGAAAGAGAACCTAAAGCAGACTCTGTGTATTGTCAGCACAGAGTCCAATGCAGGGCTTGATCTAATAAACTGTGAGATCATGACCTGAGCCAGAGCCTAAAGTTGGATGCTTAACTGACTGATCCATCCAGGCATCCCAATTCTACCAAAAATTTAAAGAAATGCTAATATCTATCTTTTTCAAAACATTTTTAAAAACTGAGGAAAAATAAATGCTTCCAACTTTGTTTTATGAAGCCAGTGTTACCCTGATACAAAAACTAAAGAGACTATCAAAAAGTAAGATTATAGATCATTATCCCTGACAAACATAGACTCAAAAATTCTGAACAAAATTTTGGATCCAAAATTAAAGGATCATTCACCATGATCAAGGGGGATTTATTCCAGGGACACAAGGATAGTTCAATGTCTACATATCAATCAATATGATACACAACATTAATAAAATAAGAATGAAACCCTATGATCATCCATTCATCAGGTGGAGAAGGACAGAGACCATATGTTTGCACTCATAGGTCTAACAGGAGAAACCTAACAGAGGACCATAGGGAGGGGAAGGGGGAAGGAGAGTTGGGGAGAGAGAGGGACACAAAACATGAGAGACTATTGAATACTGAAAACAAACTGAGGGCTGAAGGGGGAGGGGGAGGGAGGAAGGGAGGTGGTGGTAATGGAGGAAGGCACTTGTGGGGAAGAGCACTGGGTGTTATATGGAAACCAATTTGACAATAAACTATTAAAAATAAAAAATTAAACTTCTTTCTAAAAAAAGTTATATGATCATGTAAGTAGGTGTAGCAAAAGCATTTGACAAAATTCAATATCCATTCATGCTGAAAACTCTAATGAAAGTGGGTATAGAGGCAATATAATGTCAACACAATTAAAGCCATAATTTAAGGCCATACCCACAGCGAACATCATACTCAATATTAGAAAGCTAAAAAACATTTTAAGATCAGAAACAAGACAAAGGATGCCCACTCTTGCCACTTTTGTACCACATACTACTGGAAGTTCTGACCACAGCAATCAGATAAGAAGAAATAAAAGACATCAAATTTGGCGAGGAAGAAGTAAAATTTTCCCTATTTGCAGATGACGATACTATATTTAGAAAATCCTAAAGACTCCATCAGAAAACTATTAAAAGTAATAAATGAATTCAGTAAATCTGCAAGGTACAAAATTAATATACATAAATTGGTTGTACTTCTATATGCTAATAATAAACTAAAAAAAGAACTTAAGAAAAGATTTTCATATACAATTACATCAAAATAATAAAATATGTAGCTATAAATGTAAACAAGAAAATAAAAGACCTATACTGTGAAAATGATAAAATTTTGATGAAAGAAATGGAACATAATACAAATAAATGGAATGCTATACCATATAAGTGGATTGGAAGAACTAATATTGCTAAAATGTCCATGCTACCCTAAGCTATTTACAAATTCAATGTAATTCCTATCAAAATGCCAATAGTATTTTTCACAAAACTAGAACAAATAATACCTAAATTTTTTATGGAACCACAAAAGATCCAAAGTAGCCAAGACAATCTTGAGAGAGAACAATAAAACTGGAAGTATTACAATCCCAGAGTTCAAGATATACTACTAGCTGTAATAATCAAAACAGTATGATAGTGACAGAAAAGTAGACACAAATGAATGGAATATAATATTGAGTCCAGAAATAAACCTATGCTTATAGTTAATCAATGACAAAGGAGGCAACAATGCACAATGGGGAAAATATAGTCTTTTTAAAAAACGGTGTTGGGAAAATTGGATAGCTACATGCAAAGAATTAAACTGGAGCACTTTCTTAGGCCATATGTAAAAATTAGCCCCCAATGGATTAAAGTCTTAAATGTAAATAACCATAAAACCCCAAAAAGAAAATGCAAGTAATAAACTCTTGGATATTGGTCTTAACTTTTTTTTTTTTTTGGATTTGGTCTACTCAAGCAAGAGCAACAAAAGCAAAAATAAATTATTGGGACTACGTCAAACTTTCACAATGAAGGAAACCATCCACAAAATGAAAAGAAAACCTACGGAATGGGAGAAGATAATTTCAAATGACATATAACATAAAAATTTAACATACAAAATATTTAATGAACTTATAGAATTCAACACCAGAAAGTTAAACAATTCAATTAGGAAATGGGCAGAGCACTTCAATAGACATTTTATCCAAAAAAGACATACAGATGACCAACAGAAATATGAAAAGATGCTCAACATCACTAATTATTAGGGAAATGCAAATCAAAATGACAATGAAATATTACCTTGTACCATTCAGAATTGCTAATATGGGCTAATATGAAAAATATAAGAAATGACAAGTGCTGGCAAGGATGTGGAATAAAGGGAATCCTCATGCACTTTCAGGATTGTAAATTGGTGCAACCACTGTGGAAAACTGTATGGAAGTTCCACAAAAAATTAAAAATAAAATATCATATAATTAAATAATTCCACTTCTGGGTATTTATACAAAGAAAACCCCAATTTGAAAAGATACATAAACCCCTACGTTTATTGCAGCATTATTTATAATAGCCAATATATGGAAGCAACATAGTTGCCAATTTAGAGATGAACAGATAAGGAAGATAGAAATATATGGTGTGTGTGTGTGTGTGTGTGTGTGTGTGTGTGTGTGTGTGTATGAGTTGTGGAATATTACTTACACATAAAGAAGAATGAGATCTTGCTTTTTATGATAACATGGATGGATCTAGAAAGTATCATGCTGAAAGAAATTAGCCAGACAAAGACAAATATCATGTGATTTCACTTATATATGGGGCCTAAAAATCAAATGCACAGAGAAAAACAGAAACAGATTCATATATACAGAGAACAAAGGTGGTTGACAAAAGGAGGAAAGCAGAGGGATAGACATAATAGGTGAAAAGGATTAATATATACAAATTTCCTGTTGTAAAATAAATAAGTCATAAGGACAAAAAACACAGCATAGGAAATACAATCAATAATATTGCAATAACTTTGTATGGTGGCAGATGGTATCTAGACTTATCAGTGAGCTTTTTATAATGTACATAAATGTTGAATCAGTATGTTATTCTACAGCAGTCTTTCAAAAGCTATCCTATTCTCTCAATCTTGTTTACTATCCAAATGAAGAATCTTGTGTTTTAAAAACCTTCTTGGAATAATCTTACTCTAGTTTGAGAAGTGTCTTAGGCACTCAGCACTTAGGTGTTCAATTTTTAATGTAAACTTGTACCTAAATTGAAGCAAGACCAATTTGTGAAAATATGGATTAATGCACAAGCTAAATCAAGGAGTTACTTTATCAAATTTTTCAGAATAGTACTGCTTCAATTAAGCTTCCATGTTTTTCTAAAGTAATTTAATTTGAGAATGTTTAATTATGTGTACATTTGCAGGAATACATTACCTGCTGCCAAGTCAGGTATTTCAGTATAATTTTATACCTCTTAATGCATTTATTAATTATTCCCAAACCACAGAGTAAAAACATGTTGCATATCTATAACATCAAATATTAACAGTAGAAACTGTCTCTTAATCACTTTTATCCTCTCCACAGTGTCTGATACTAAGTTCTGCACACTGAAGATTTTCGTTAAATATTTAGTTAACTGGCCAGTGGGTTAAATCCAAATTGTGGTAATTATTTGAATAGTTATGTTACAACAGTAAAACATATTCTAAAGTGAATCTTAACATTGTAGTACAATGGTCAAAAAGTTGCTCCCTTTCAGAATCCCTGGCCCAATTATGGGTTAGGCATTGGCAATAAGAAAAAAAAAAAAAAACATGAGGGGCTCCTGGGTGGCTCAGTAATTTAAGTGTTTTATTCAGATGATCTGTCCATTGATGTAAATTGGGTGTTAATGTCCCCTGCTATTATTGTATTGTTATAGATTATTTAATTTATTCTTGTTTTTACCTGTTTTATGTATTCGGGTGCTCTTATGTTGGGTGTATAAACACAATTGTTGTATCTTCTGGTTGGATTGTCCCTCTTATTATTACTTAGTGTCCTTCTTTGTCTCTTGTTATAGTCTTTGTTTTAGAATCTATTTTGTTCATTATAAGTATTGCTACCCCAACTTTATTTTGGCGTTTATTTGCATGATAAATGCTTCTCCATACCCTCATTGTCAATCTGCAGGTGTCTTTAGGTCTGAAGTTAGGCTCTTGTAGGCAGTATATAGATGGGGCCTGTTTTTTCAAGCTACTGTGTCCCATTATGTCTTTTGTTTGGAGTATTTAGTCCATTTACATTCAAAGTAATTATTGATAGATATGTATTGACTGTCATTTTGTTAATTCTTTTGAAGTTATTTCTATAGATTTTCTCTGATCCTTTCTTCTCTTCCCTCTTGTTCATGGTTTGTTGCTTTGCTTTAATGATATACTTGGATGCCTTTCCTTTTATTCTTTGTATATCTGTTATTGTTTTTTTTTATTTGTGGTTACCATTAGGTTTGTATATAACATCTTCTGAATATAGCAACCCGTATTAAGTTGATAGTCACTTACATTTATATCGATTCTTTACTGCTCTTATTTCCCATGTTTTAGGTATATGGTATATTTTACTTCATTTCATTTATTGAATCCCATGGCTGATTTTTACAGAGATATTTATTTTATTGCTTTTGTGGTACTTACTATACTTACCCTCAAACATTGTCTTCCTTTCCATTCAAAGGTTCCCCTTTAATAATTCTTATAGATTTGGTTTAGTGGTTGTGACTGCCCCTTTAGTTTTTGTTTGTCTGAGGAATTCTGCATCTCTCCTTCTATTCTGAATATTAGCCTTGCTGGATAGAGTATTCTTGGCTACAGATGTTTCCCTTTCAGCATGTTGAATATATCATGCCATTTCCTCTGGTCTACCAAGTTTCTGTTGAAAAATCCACTGATAGCTTTATGATATTTCCTTTGTATGTAACTCTTTTTTTCTCTTACTACTTTTAAAATTCTCTCCTTATCACTACTATCTGTCATTTTAATTATTATGTGTTTTTGTGTGGATCTCCTTGGGTTTAATTTGGGGGGGGCATCTCTGTGCCTCCTGGATTTGGATATTATTTCCTTCTCCAGATTATGGAAGATTTCAGCTATTATTTCTTCAAATTTTCTGTCTTCTTATGTTTTTCTTCTTCTTCTGAGATCCCTGTAACATGGATGCTTTTACACTTGATGAAATAACTGAGTTCCCTAAGACTATTCTCATTCTGCATAATTTTTTTCCCTCTTCTTTGTTCAGCATGGTTGCTTTTCATTATTCGTTCTTCCAGGTCATTTATTTATTCCTCTGCTTCATCCAGCATGCTATTTATTATCAACTGTATCTTTAATTTCATTATTGTGTTCTGGATTTCTAATTGGTTATTTTTTACCTCTGTTTTAAAAGTCTCACTAATTTCTTCCCCTCTTTTCTCCAGTCTGTCAAGTATCATTATGGTTATTACTTTAAATTCTCTATCAGATTTATTACTTATACCCTTTTCACTTTGGTTTCTTGCTGTGGTTTGGTACTGTTCTTTAATATGGGAGATGTTTTTCTGTCTCCCCATTTAGTCTGACGTGTGTTTTTCTGTCAGCTATTTCTCTTGCTGTTAATGAAATAGCCTTATGCAGAAAAGGTTCTGTAGTTCTCTGCAGTGCAATGTCCCCTGTTCCCCAGGGCCTGGAGCTTCAGAATGTCTTCTATGTGTGTTGCGTGTGCTCTGATGTTGCATCTTGGTCTCTTTCTTCTTCACTATAATTGTCTGCAGAGGCTCTCTTTGCTTATTGTGGGAGGCAAGATGCGTGGTGGTCTTCTTGCTAAACAAGACCTGTTCCTGCAGCTACCAGAACTGATGTCCAGTAAAATCTGCAGATTGGGAGATGTTGTGTTGGCAGTGTTTGTGGTCACCTTCTGTAGGAGGGTCCCACAGACTCAGGTGAGTATGAATGGAAAGGGTGATCTGCTGAAGTGTGGATGGAGTGAGACTTTGTGCCAACAAGTTAGGCAAGGACTGTAGGCACCCTGCTGGTTCCCATAGGTGACTATCGTTTATGATGAAGGTGGGGAGAAGCAATGGCATCAGGCAGCTCTTTTGTTCCTGGAGGTGTGTCTCAGTGATTCCTGTGTCTCTGGCATACTCTGAGATAAGAAATTCACTCTCCTTCCAGTTTGTTTTCTGTTTTTCAAACTGCTGGTTGTATGCTGTATCTATAAGGGCTGCTTGTCATAGTCTCTTTAAAGGTGGGAACTTTCTAACACCTTCAGGGCTCTCTCAGAGTTCAGCCAGTGGATGTTTAAAATCCCAGGCTTTAAGTTCCACTGGTTTTAAGAACTCATGAAATTAGGCCCCCTCTCACTTTCAAAGCAAATATTAAGGGGATTCCTCCTACCCATTCATGGCCCCCCAAGCATCAAATTCTGTTTTCCGCCCTTTTACTTGCCACTGGCTCTCTCCCCCCTGCAGATGGCCAAGGTCCCTTTTCATTCCCAGATTGAAGTCTTTGCCTTTCTTATATTCTTCATCTGCTACCTGATTTAGTGTGGAATTCATTCTGCCAGTCTTCGTGCTATTTTCTGGATTATTTATGTTGATATGGATATTATCTAGTTGTATCCATGGGACAAGGTGAGCTTAGGGAACATCTACTCCACCATCTTCCCAGGCGACCTCAAAACTAAACATTCTTCACCCTGGGAAATGGTATAATAACAAGCACACAGTGCTATGCATTTGGAGTAACACCATATCTTGTCCAAATGCCTCTAAAATGAAAATAGGAATAAAAATGAAATCTCTAACAACTAGGAAAACAAAACTATAAAACACAATGATCTTGTTTAAATCAACCAGTGAGGCATTGCTCTCAATAGTTAGTAACCTACAACACCCAGTGCTCTTCCCCACAAGTGCCCTTTTCCATCACCACCACCTCTTTTCCCCCCTCCCCCTTTACCTTAAACCCTCAGTTCATTTTCAGCATTCAATAGTCTCTCAAGCTTTGCATCCCTTTCTCTCCCCAATTCTCTTTCCCTCTTCCCCTACCCCTGGTCCTCCATTAGATTTCTCCTGTTTTCCTGTTAGACCTATGAGAGAAAACATATGGTTTCTGTCCCTCTCTGCCTGACTTATTTCGCTTAGCATGGGTCACAGTAGCCATTGGAAAACAGCAAATCCATCAAAGCACAGTGGGTTGGTGAAAAATAAGCAGTCAGTAAATACCTGTTTAATAAATAATTTGGAAAATTAAAAAAAAGATTAATCTATAATTCATTTACGTTAATTTTTGTTCATGACAGGAGGTATACACCAAAGTTGTTTTTTGTTTTTGTTTTCATTGTTCATATGTATTTGTCATAGTTTCAACATAATGTATTGAAAAAACTATATCTTTTCAAAATTACCTTTGAGCCTTTTGCACATATCAGTTGTCTATATATGTATTCAATCATGATTTATTTACCAATATTACATTGCTTTAATTATTATAGCTTTACAATAAAACTTGAAGTCAGTGTAAAAAAATAGTTAGTAACCTCATTATTTGATATCTTCAGTTGCCGTTTACGTATATCGATGTGCTGTACAAGTGGAAGGCAGCCTCAGACCTTTTTGACAATCACTTGGAATTGTGATTTATTTTTCTTCTCAACCAAAACCAAACATATTAACCATGTCACAACCTAGTTTCTTAATATTAACAGCTTACATCTATTGAGCCCTTACATGTGCTTCTCACATGTTTCACCTAAAAATATCATTTAATGTTCATGACAACTTTTTTGAGGTAGATGCTATTGTTATCACAATTTTGTACATGAAACAACTAAGATTCAGTAGCTTTAAGTATTTCTTTTAATCTCTGGATATGAGTACATGTTGAATTTTGTGGCTATATTAGTCCAGTGTAGAAATAAATTAGCATTTTTTGTCCCTTAATGACATTTAACTCCATCTATATAGAAATCCTTGTAATCTATTGCCCAGTGTTCTGGAATCATGTAGAACTTCTAGCCATGTGTCCATCTTCTTATTCTTTCACACTGGCTTAATCATTTCTTGGCTAATGTCATAAAAGTAGTAAAGGTAGAAGTTAGAATATGAAAGCAAACTGACTCCAGAGTCCCCATGTTTAACTGCTACCTAGTATGGCTACCTTGCTCCTTCTATCATCATTAATCTCTTTTTAAAGCAAGGCATAAAGTATATTTGTATTCACCTTCCTGCTCTATGATACGCCTACAGCTATTTCACACAGAGTGGAAGAGTCAATACTATGTTGGATACTTGAGACAAAATAGAGAAACAGACTAGGTGATAGGCACTGCAGTGGAAATGACCACATTAAGCTAATATATATTTGAAACAAGAAGTCTGGACTAAGTCCAGGGAGCAGAATAGTTCCTGGGGTGAAAATTAAGGAACCAGGTGGTCAGACAAAGCTTAAAAAATCACAAAGATATTAAAGAGCATAGTGGACAATAAGTTTAAAACCTAAAAAAAATAGTTTGGGTACACAGAGTCAAAAAACTGACCAACACCTTGTGTCACAAAAAATCAGGACTGAAGCTGAGGATTTGAGCAGTGTATATAAGATAGGAGTAGAAGGAAAGAAACATCTTGATATGGAACCAATCTTTGATTCATGCTTAGACCTTTCAGAAGTTTCCTGTTAAAGTAACTAATCACTAAATTTAGCTGGTCTGGGGATGCTAGTGAAGATATTCATCATTTTTTGGGTTAGCTTGGAAAATTAGAATTCTGAGATAAGAGGAGTTCTTGAAACTTTCCATCCTCTTTAAAAGTTTATTTTCATTGGAGTGCCTGAGTGGCTCAGTCGGTTGATCATCCAACTCTTGATTTTGGCTCAGGTCATGATCCCAGTGTGTCCTGGGGTTGAGCCTTGCATCAAGCCCCATGCTCAGCTTGGATTCTCTCTCTCCCTCTCCCTTTCTCCCTCTTCTTGGTCTCTCTCTCTCTCTCTCTCTCTCTCTCTCTCTCTCTCTCTCTCTCTGAAATTAAAAAAAAAGTCATTTTTACACCAGTAAGGTAAGTTTATGTGTTGCCTCATGGGAGATTTTACCCTTTCAGCTCTGGTTCTAAATATAGAATAAAAATCTTTACCTTGGCTTATAGGAATTTCTAGTGTAGGCAATAATATAGAAGCAGATTTATACAGAAGAGCAGAAGGTCTTCCCAGAATTCTTGAAATCAAGCCACTATGCTTATGCTTCACATCTGCCTTGTCAATCCTAATCTTTCAACAGGCAAGAATATTTGAAAAAATTATGTGTTTGGGTGACTTCTTTTATTTCCAGCAGGAAATCTTTTACACTTCTTTCTGTGAGTAGGATAACCACTTTAAAAATTAGAAGGTACCAGAACAAATTTAACCTTTTTATTTAATGCAGTTTTTTTTTTATGAGCACAACAGTTTCATTGGTAAAGTTTCCTGTCCTGGCTCATGTTCATAATTAAGGTTCATAATTAAGGTGAATCTGAATTGTCAGGTAACTGCAATTTTCCCATGAGTTATCATTCTTAGAACTTAGAGAAAATAGGAGAAATTGAAGTTTATACTTCTGTGGTTAAGTTGCAAGAGCACTGCTTTCAGTTGGTAATTTATCCATTGGACATGCAAGAGATCATACTCATGTATAAAATAGCAGCCATCTTCTTTCATGTCATGGTGAAGCCAGTGTGAAGAAAGAGAGAGATGGACACATGACAAGAATATGTGCATGGTTCCAGAATACTAGGCAATGCACTGAAAGGGCTTGTATCTAGATAGTTAAATGACATTAGGGGACAGACAGTGCTAGGCAGCTATGTTATTTTCTGCTGTTGGTCTAATATAACCACAAACATCAACATACACTCATTCATAAACAAATAACAATTCATGAAAACTTAACAGTAATAAAAACTATTTTCCAAGGTCTGTAGATTGATTTGTCTTGTATCTATTTGCACAGTGACAAAAACTATTAGTTTCTCATTTAAATACAAGAGTGAAGGGGCCTCTGGGTGACTCAGTTGGTTAAGTGTTCAACTGTTGATTTAGGCTCAGGTCATGATCTCACATTTCGTGAGTTTGAGCCCCGCATAGGGCTTTGCACTGACAACACAGAGCCTGCTTGAGATCCTCTCTCTCTCTCTCTCTGTCACTCCTCTGCTTGCATTCTCTCTCTCTCAAAATAAATAAATACATACATGTAAAAATCAGAAAATCCATGAGAGTACTTTGCACACAGAAGGAATTCATTCAGTGTTGTGCTAAAACTAGCTCATAATAGCTGATCGATAAATTTTCAGTAATTTTGAACACTTACTAACATCACATGGGCAGCTTGAAGACAGTCAGGAATAAGACAGATATCAGCAAATGCTACAAATCAGAATGTTTTTCTCAGAGAGTAAGTTTTAAAACATTTATCTATATATCAACAGATTCAATCAAATCAATGAAATTGTCCTTGTGGATTTCTTCACCTAGTTTCTCATTGTGTTTATAGCATGACAGAGTAGTGTTTTTCACCTCTCTCTTTATCTCTTTTTTTAACACACAGAAAATTTTCCAATCAAAATCTTACACAGAAATATTAAACCAAGAAAGGCAGAGATTCTTATTTTGAAATTAATTGAAAAAGATGTGCCATTCCCTGGCTTTCCTTTCTCGATGGCCCTTGTGAGCTGCTGACCTGTCTTCCTTTGCCCACCCAACTCCATCATGGATCATGGAAGACATATTTGAAAAACTAATGATGAAAAGGAAAGAACAAAGGCTGAAAAAGAAAGACATGATAAATTATTACACCAGTTTTGACTTCTGACCACTCTAGATCTTGATTTTTTGATTATGAAATAAGGGGTTTGGACAAATGATCTTAGGATTCCCCTAGCTATGAAACTTTACACCTCTGTGATTAAAGATGCATGAAGGTTTCACGAAGACAACTTTTAAAATTTGACTTTATGTGAAAGATAAATTATACTCTTTTAGCACTGTCATTTGCTTTCATCTAGCTTTAAGGGAACTTATTTTTGATTTCAAATTAAGTTGCTATTGCCTCATCTTTGGAGCAAGACTCACAAAAGCAACCATCTTGCCAATACCTATTCAAAGCTACTAACATTTTTACCTACATGTGTTCTCATTAAGTTGATAGCATGCATAGCTAAACAGGACAAATTACCCTTCCTTACATCTGTATTTGGTCTACGCATTGATGAAAGCACTAATCTGGATTGTTTACTGTCTTCTCTTTATGTACTACATAATCCTAAGCTCATCTACTTCCACTCCCTGTCCTTGATGTTGTACTCTCCCTTCAGAGCCACTATGAGTCTTATTAGTAAAAGAATAGCTGAACAGTTCTGAAGTGGGTTTCCATGGTTAGAGTGTTTGGAGTTGGTAGAACAGAATCCATAAAGTGAGTTGCTGAGTTTGTCTTAGCAGAAGCAACTGGAAAAACAGAAACAGGTTTATTACATGCTGATATGTAAATGTGTCTAGGTATATGGGTTTACTCATAGACTCATAATTGCCCAAATTCAAAAGAAGAATGATAAATTAGGGATAGTCATTTTTAAATTATCTATAGGTAAACAAATATGTATATTAAGTAAAATAAAAATATATAATAGTTTATTTATGAAAACATTAAAAGTATTATAAATTAGCTGACATGTTTACATGTGATATGAATTTATAGTTTAGAACGATAAAGTAACTGGTAGGGTTTTGGCAGGGAAATGAATGTACACTTTAAAAAATGTGATTTTAACTGAAAAGATAGCTTAAAAGGTATGGGGACAATTAAGGTAAAACAACAAAAACTGGTGGAACATGGTAGGACTAGTGACAATGAGAAACTTTTACTGTCCTTTGGCCTGACTGAACAGAGGGAGGAAAATATTACTAGATCCTGGAGAAATTAGTTTTACTATAAGAGAAGGCTACCTTATAGGAGCTGTTATCTTTTGAAGAGAGATGCAGCTAAATGTCAGTGAACTCTATGAGAGAAAGCTATTAGAATAAATACCTTGACTTCTTACTCTTCTGATTCTCTAATCTCCTGTCAGTGCCTCTCACTGGCCAAAACTAACCAAAAGCTAGAGAACAAGAAGACTGTTGATCCAGACCTAAAGGCCAGCTTCTTGTAAGGCACAACATAGGACTCAAAGGATAGAGAAAGTATTTAAGCAAGGAAAATTGAGACTATCCATTACAGTAACAAATAATCACTACATTGAGTTTAGTGGAATGTAAAAACACTTTTTAACCTTTATTTATTCATTCAATGTTTATTTAGCACTTACTATTTATGGTTTTCATTTTATAACAGTGAACAAAAGAGACAAAGTTCCTTTCCTCATTAAAGAAGGCCCCCAATAAAAAAGAATAAGTAGTCAAAAATCTTCAGATGATATTAAGGGATATTAAGACAATAAAATGATGATCACAGTGGTGGTGTGAAGCCACTTCAGATAATGTAGCTGGGGAAGGTCTGTTTGAAGAGGTAACAATTGAACTGAGACCTGAATGATTAGAAGTTAGCCATACTCACAATTCAGGAAGGGATCTAGTAAAGGAAACTTCAAGTGCCATAAGAAAAAATAAGGTTTTCATATCAGAAAAAAAAAAAGACCAAACATAGTTAGAAGATAGAGAATTTGTTATTACATGAATCTGGAGAAGTACAGGGGAAAGGCATCATTAAGGATCTTTCCATTATCTATTGCTATATATCAAGCCACTCCAAATATACTGGCTTTACTACAATTTTTTTTTCTAAAGGATTTTGTGGGTGAGGAATTTGAGCAGGCCTTGGTTCAGTGATTCTTCTGCTCCTTGTGGTGTCAGTTGAAGTCATTTGGCAGTGTTTATCTGGTGGCTGGACTGAACTGGATTGCCCAATGAGACTCTCATGTGTCTGGTGTATAAGTGCTTCTCCACATGTCCTCTATCTATTTATATGACTAGATTGGACTTTTTCAGAACATGGTAATCTTAGGGCAGTCAGACTTAATACATGGCAACTGGCTTACACCAGAAAATAAGAAGTTACTAGACTTCTTATGATCCAATATTGAAATTCCTAGAATATTACTTCCACTGGATCTTAGTCTGAGCATGTCACACAGCCGACCCACTTCCAAAGAGAGAACGGACTTACCTCGTAGCTGGTGGTTCCAATCTTTGTAGACCAAGTACCAGAAAAGCTCTTGTAGGTCATGGTAATGTGATTGGATTATAATCCAGGTGCATGAGAAACCACTGAGAGTTTTAAAGTGAGTCATGTGATTTGGTTTAGGATTAAAAATATTTTTAATAAAGATACTATGTACACTTTAGAGTACACTTTATTGTTATAAGAACATAGTTTATAAGACATATTAGGAAACTACTATAGCAGACCAAGGGAAGAATCATGATGGCTTATACTACTAAGGCGATTTTGGTGGATGTAGTGAAGAATGGAAAAATTAGAATATATTTCATAGATAGAGTTGAGAAGATTTGCTAATAGATTTAATGTGAAAGAAAAAGAATAGAAGACTCTGACGACTCACCTGTTTTATCTGGAAAGCTGAGGAGATCATGGAATTATCTAGAGAAATGAGGAATTTTGAGGAGGAGGTGAGGCAGTGGAGAGAGAGAGAGAGAGAGAGAGAGAGAGAGAGAGAGAGAGATTGTGTAAATGTTAGGTTTTACTTTGCCAATTGCAAAATTGAGTAGTAGCCATACTGAGCTAATATAAGGGTGTCCTACTCCCCCTAATAAAAAGCACATAGAAATAGTATTAATAACTTATTCTTAGCACTTAGTATATGTTAGACACTGTTATCAGAGCTGTGTCATACATATACTCATTTAAAACTCACACTCACCCTTTGAGAAAGCTACTATTATTATCACTCCAATTTTACAAATGGGATTACCTAAAGTACAGAAGGGTTAAGTAGCTTGCCTGTAATCACACATTTCTTGATAAGTGGAGCCAGGATTTGAACCCAAGAAGTTTGGTTTTGAAGGCCATTGTTGAAAGTACTACATTATGCCTACTACTTGCCTGAAAATACACTATACTGAAGTGTTTCACACTAGACAAACTAAAAAATAAGTATGAGAAATTCCCATTTACAAGAACGAAGGAGCACAAAGTCAGATTGATGAATAAGACCTGTAGATCACATTTGTTGGTGCATGTTTGAAGGTCTCAGGATTGCTTTAGGTGTCAAACATTACAGGTGTTTAAAATCAGCCTTTCACTTATTTTGGTGATACTATTTCCTCAAAAGCATAGCAGACTTTAAGCCAATTTGTCCCTGGCTATATTCACTCATAAACAAATATGTCTTTAGATAGAATTTTAAAAGAACCTTTAAGGTATAATTCAGATATGATGAATTAACCTAGATAAGCTGAACTTCATCAAAATTAATTGTTGTGTGTGTGATACAAGTCTTATAATCAATAAAGTAAAAAGGATGAGTGAAAGTACTTACAAATCATAGATCTTATAAGGGACTTGTGTCCGGAATATATGAAGAATTCTTCCAGCCTAATCAATAACTATTAATCAATTAATCAATCAATTAATCAATCAAACTATTCCAAAAAATAGAAATAGAAGGAAAACTTCCAAACTCATTCTACAAAGCCGGCATCACCTTGATACCCAAACCAGACAGAGACCCAGCAACAAAAGAGAACTACAGACCAATATGCTTAATGAAAACAGATGCAAAAATACTCAACAAGATACTGGCAAATCGAATTCAACAGCATATAAAAAATTATCCATCATGATCAAGTGGGATTCATTCCTGGGTTACAGGGCTGGTTCAATACTTGCAAATCCATCAATGTGATACATCACATTAACAAAAGAAAAGATAAAAACCATCCTGTCGATAGATGCAGGAAAAGCATTTGACAAAATATAGTACTCTTTCTTAATAAAAACCCTTGAGAAAGTCGGAATAGAAGGAGCTTATCTAAACATTATAAAAGCAGATTATGAAAAGTGCACAGCTAATATCATCCTCAATGGGGAAAAACTGAGAGCTTTCCCCATGAGATCAGGAACATGACAGGGGTGTCCACTCACCACTGTTGTTTAACACAGTGTTGGAAGTCCTAGCATCAGCAATCAGACAACAAAAGGAAATAAAAGGCATCAGATTCGGCAAAGAAGAAGTCAAACTTTCACTTTTCGCAGATGACATGATACTCTCCATGGAAAACCCGCCAGGCTCCACCAGAAGCCTTCTAGAACAGATCAATGAATTCAGTAAAGTTGCAAGGTACAAAATCAATGTAGAGAGTTTTATTTTTTACTTTCTAATCTGTATGTCCTTTATTTTTCTTGCTTAATTTCCCTGGCTAGAACTTCCAGTACAATGTTGAATAAATGTAATGAAAATAGATTTCCTTACCTTGTTCTCAGACTAAGGTGGAAAGCATTCAGTATTTTATTGTTGAGTGACATTAGCAGGTTCTTCCCACCTAGATATTCTTTATTAGGTTGAGGAAAATATTTTACTCTGACTTTGTTGTATTTATTTTTAATCATGAAGGAACATTGGATTTTGTCAAATGTTTTTGCCATGTCTTTTGAGGTAGTCATATACTGTTATCCTATATTCATTAATATAGTGTATTACATTAATTGATTTTTGGATAGTAAGCAAACCTTGCATTCTTGAATAGATCCCAATTGGTTGTGTTGTACACTTGTTTCTATATATTGCTGGATTTGGTTTGCTACTATTTTCTTGAAGATTTGTGTCCCCATAGAAGATACTGTCTGTAGTTTTATTTATAAGTGTTATCTTTTTCAGGTTTTGGTATCAGGATAATACTGTTCTCAGAGAATGAATTGGGAAAGGTATGCTTCACTTTTATTTTTTGACAGAATTTGTAAATGAATTCTGTTCATTCTTCTTTAAGCATTTGGTAGAATTTACTGGTGAATCTGGGTCCTGGCTTGTCTTTTGACTTCCAATTAAATGGATTAAATTTTTATTGTACTTTTAATTTTTTAATGTGTTGTTTATTTTTGAAAGTGAGAGACAGTGTTTTACATGTAGAGTACCATGTCATCTGTGCAAAGTGAAAGTTTGATTTCTTTGCCCATTTGGATGCATTTTATTCTGTTTTGTTGTCTGCTGAGGTGAGGACATCTAACACTATGTTAAACAACAGTGGTGAGAGTGGACATCACTGACATATTCCTGATCTCAGCGGGAAAGCTCTGTTTTTCCCCATTGAAGATAATATTGCCTATGAGCCTTTCATACATGGCTTTTATGATGTTTAGTATGTTCTTTCTCTCCCAACTTTCTTGAGGGTTTTTATTAAGAAAGGATGCTGTATTTTGTCAAATGCTTTTTCTGCATCTATTCAGAGAATCATGTAGTTCTTATCCTTTATTTCATTAATGTGATGTATCACATTGGTTTGTGAATACTGAACCAGCCCTGCACCCCAGGAGTACTATCACTTGATCATGGTGAATATGTACTGTTGAATTCAATTTACTATTATCTTATTGAGAAATTTTGCATCCATGTTCATAAAAAATATTGGCCTGTAATTCTCCTCTTTATTAGGATCTTTGTCTGGTTTGGGAATCGAGGTCATGCTGGCTTCATAGGATAAGTCTGGAAGCTTTCCTTCCATTTCTATTTTTTGGAACAGCTTGCAAAGAATGGGCATTAACTCTGTTTCAAATGTCTGGGAGAATTCTCCTGGGAAGCCATCTGGCACAGGACTCTTATTTGTTGGGAGATTTTTGATAACAGATTCAATTTCTTCACTGGTTTTGTGTCTGTTCAAAATTTTTTATTTCTTCCTGTTTGAGTTTTGTGATGTGTTATAGTCTAGAAATTTGTCCATTTTTTTTCCAGATTGTCCAGTTTGTTGGCATATGATTTTTTGTAGTACTCTCTAATAATTGTTTGTGTTTATGTGGTGTTGGTTACGATCTCTCCTTTTTCATTTGTGATTTTTTTCTATTTGAGAATTCTCTCTCTCTTCTTTCTGAGAAGTCTGGCTTGAGTTTATGAATTTTTTTTATTCTTTCTAAAATCCAGCTCTTAGAGTCATTGATCTGTTCTAATATTTTTTGGGGTATTCTATATATTTTTATTTCTGTTGTAATTGTTATTATTTTTCTTCTGCTGCTGGCTTTGGGCTTTCTTTGCTGTTCCCTTTCTTGCTCCTTTAGGTGCATGGTTAGGTTGTGTATTGGGGATCTTTTATGCTTCTTGAGATAGGTCTTAACTGCAATGTATTTTCCATTTAGGACTGCGTTTGCTGCATCCCAAAGGGTTCGGGCTGTCATATGTTCATTTTTATTTGCTTCCATGCATTTTTAAATTTCTTCTTTAATTTACTGGTTGACCTTTTCATTCATAGTAGAATGTTCTTTAACCTCCATGTATTTGGAGGTTTTCCAATTGTTTCTTGTGGTTGAATTCAAGCTTTATAGCATAGTAATCTGAAAATATGCATGCTATGATCTCAACTTTTTTATAATTATTGAGGGCTGTTTTGTGACCCAGTCTTTGATGTATTTTGGAGATTGTTCTATGTGTACTCAAGATGAATGTGTATTCTGCTGCTCTTGTATGAAAAGTTCTGAATAATATGTTAAGTCCATCTGGCCCAATATGTCATTCAGAGTGATTCTTTCTTTGTTGATTTTCTGCCTAGATGATCTATCCATTATTGTAAATGGAGTATTAAAATGCCCTATCATTATGGTATTATTATCTATATATTTGTTCATTTTTGTGATTAATTTTCAAATGTGGGTGTTCTCACATTGGTTGATGAATATTTAAAATTGTTAGCTCTTCTTGATGAATAGAATTCTTAATTATGTTGATACCCTTTGTCTCTTCTTACCATATTTGTTTTATGAATTTTTAAAAAATTTTTTTCATTTATTGTTTAAGAGATAGTATGAGACAGAGCATGACCGAGAAGGGTTAGAGAGAGAAGGAGACACAGAATCTGTGTCTGGCTCAGGCTCCAGGCTCTGAGCAAGCATTCAGCACAGAGTCCAACATGGGGCTCAAACACACCAACCGTGAGATCATGACCTGAGCCAATGTCGGACACTCAACTGACTGAGCCACTCAGGTGCCCCCGTATTTGTTTTAAAATCTAGTTTGTCTGATATAAGTATGGGTACTCTGATTTTCTTTTGATATTATTTAGCTTAATAGATGTTTCTTCATCCCCTCACTTTCAATCTGAAGGTATCCTCAGGTCTAAACTCAGTCTCTTGTAGGCACCGGGTAGATAGATCTTGTTTTATTTTATTCATTTTGTTTTTTTAAATTATTTATGTTTTTTATTTATTTTTGAGAGACAGAGAGAGACAGCATGAGCAGGGGAGGGTTGGAGAGAGAGGGAGACACAGAATCTGAAGACAGGCTCCAGGCTCTGAGCTAGCTGTCAGCTCAGAGCCTGACATGGGGCTCACACCCACGAAGCGTGAGATCATGACCTGAGCTGAAGCCCAACGCTTAACCAACTGAGCCACCCAGGCACCCCTTTTTTTTTCATTTTGATACCTTATGTCTTTTGATTGGTGCAATTATTCCATTTACATTCAGAGTTATTATTGGAGGCGATGGATTTAGTGCCATTAAGTTATCTGCAGGTTTTGTGTTTGTGGTGATGTCCCTGGTCCTTGTAGTCTTTGCTGCTTTCCACTCACCAAGTTTCCCTTAGGATCTCCTGTAGAGCTGGTTTAGTGATCATAAATTCCTTAGTTTTTATTTGCCTCAGAAAGCTTTTATTTCTCCTTCTATTCTGAATGACAGTCGTTCTGGATAAAGGATTCTTGGCTGCATATTTTTCCTATTCAGCACATTGAATATTTCCTGCCATTCCCTTCTGGCCTGTCAAGTTTCAGTGGATAGGTCTGCTACTACCTTATGTGTCTACTCTTGTAGGTTAAGGCCCGTTTGTCCCTAGCTGCTTTCAGAATTCTCATTATACGTGTATTTTGCAAGTTTAACTATATGCTGTGGTATTGACCTGTTTTTGTTTATTCTGAAGGGAGTTCTCCATACCTAGTGGAGTTGGATGACTATTTCCTTCCCCAGATTAGGGATTTTCTCAGCAGTAATTTGTTCAAATAAACCTTCTGTTCGTTTCTCTCAGTCTTCTTTCCCTGGAACTCCTATGATATGGATATTGTTTCATTTTATGGAATCACTTAGATCTCTAATTCTCCCTTAATGATCTAAATTTTGCTTCATTCTTTTTTCAGTTTCATAATTTTCCATAATGTTATGTTCTGTTTTAACTATTCCCTACTCTGCTTCTTCCATCCTCACTATGACTGTATCTAGATTATTTTGCATATCATTTATAGCTTTCTGTACTTTATCATGACTATTTCTAAGGTTGTTGATCTCTGCAGCAATAGACTCTCTCATGTATTTTATGCTTTTGTTCAAGCCCAGGTATGTGTGTTAATACTGCTATTCTAAATTATTGTTTAGAAATGTTTATGTCTGTTTTGAGCAATGCTATGGCTGTTATTTCTCCTTGGATTTTCTTTTTCTTTTTTTAATTTATAGTTTATTGTCAAATTAGTTTCCATAAAACATCCATTGCTCTTTCCCACAAGCGCCCTCCTCCATGTCCATCACCCACCTTCCCTTTTCCCCCTCCCCCTTCAGCCCTCAGTTTGTTCCACAATTCAGGAGTCTCTCATGACATGTCTCTTTCCCTCCACCTAACTATTTTTCAACCCTTCCCCTCTCCATGGTCGTCTCTTAACTTTTTCCTGTTAGGTCTATGAGTACAAACATATGGTCTCTGTCCTTCTCCGCATGACTTATTTTGCTTAGCATGACACCCTCGAGGTTCATACACTTTGCTACAAATGGCCAGATTCCATTCTTTCTCATTGACATGTAATATTCCATTGTATAGATAAACCACATCTTCTTGATCCATTCATCAGGTGATGGACATTTAGGCCATTTCCATGACTTGGCTATTGTTATAAGTGCTGCTATAAACATTGGGGTACATATGACCCTATGCATCAGCATTCCTGTATCCCTTGGGTAGATCCCCAGCAGTGCTATTGCTGGGTCATAAGGGAGTTCTATTGTTAAATTTTTGAGGAACCTCCACACTGTATTCCAGAGCGGCTGTACCAGTTTACATTCCCACCAACAGTGTAGGAGGTTGCCCGTTTCTCCACATCCTCGCCAGCATCTATAGTCTCCTGATTTATTCATTTTAGCCACAATGACTGGTGTGAGGTGGTATCCTCAGTGTGTTTTTGATTTGTATTTCCCTAATGATGAGTGACGCTGAGCATCATTTAATTTGTCTGTTGGCCGTCTAGATGTCTTCTTTGCAGAAGTGTCTATTCATGTCTTCTGCCCATTTCTTCACTGGATTATTCATTTTTTGGGTGTGTAGATTGGTGAGTTCCTTGAAGATTTAGCATACTAGCTTTTTATCTGATATGTTATTTGCAACTATCTTTTCCCATTCTGTCAGTTGCATATTAGTTTCCTTGATTCTTTCCTTTGCAGTGCAGAGGTTTTTTATCTTTATGAGGTCCAATAGTTCATTTTTGTTCTTGATTCCCTTGCCTTTTGGGATGTGTCCAGTAGGAAATTGCTGCAATTGAGGTCAAGGAGGTTACTTCCTGCTTTCTCCTCTAGGGTTTTGGTGGTTTCCTGCCTCATTTTCAGGTTCTTCTTCCATTTCGAGTTTATTTTTGTGAATGGTGTTAGAAAGTGGTCTAGTTTCATTCTTCTGCATGTTGCTGTTCACTTCTCCAGCACCACCTGATGAAGAGGGTGTCTTTTTCCCATTGGACACTCTTTCCTGCTTTGTTAAAGATTAATTGGCCATACATTTGTGGGTCCAGTTTTGGGTTCTCTATTCTATTCCATTGGTCTATGTGTTTGTCTGTTTTTTTCTTGTTAATACCATACTGTCTTGATGATGGCAGCTTTGTAGTAGAGACTAAAGTCTGGGATTGTGATGCCTCCCGGTTTGGTTTCTCTTCGATTTTACCCTGGCTATTTGAGGTCTTTTTTGTTCTATACAAATATTAGGATTGTTTGTTAAAGCTTTGTGAAGAATGCTGGTGCAATTTTTATTGGCATTGCATTGAATGTGTAGATATCTTTGGGTAATACTGACATTTAACAAGGTTTATTCTTCTCATCCATAAGCATAAAATGTTTTTCCATTTCTTTGTGTCATTTTCAATTTTACTCATAAGTTTTCTATAGTTTTTATCATACAAATCTTTTGTATCCTTGGTTAGGTTTATTCCTAGGTATTCTACAGTTTATGTGCAATTGTGAATGGGATCAGTCTCTTGATTTCTTTTTCTGTTTCTTTATTATTGGTGTATAAAAATGCAACCAATTTCTGTTCATTGATTTTATACCCTGTGACTTTTCTGAATTTTTTAATCAGTTCTCGAAGGCTTCTGGTGGAGTCGGTTGGGTTTTACATGTAGAGTATCATATTGACTGCAAAAAGTGACAGTTTGACTTCATCTTTGCCAACTCTGATGCCTTTTATTTCCTTTTGTTGTCTGGTTGCTGATTCTAGGACTTACCTTCCAGCACTATGATAAGCAATAGTGGTGAGAGTGCACATCTTTGTCATGTTCCTGATCTCAGGGGGAAGGCTTTCAGTGTGCATGGTATGATCTCAATTATTTTATATTTATTGAGATATTTTTTATGAACCAGTAGGTGACTTATATTGAAGAATGTACCATGTGCACTCCAGAAGAAAGTGAATTCCATAACTTCAGCATGTAAAGTTCTAAATATATCTGTCAAGTCCATTTGGTTCAATGTGTCATTCAGATCCATTGTTTATTGATTTTCTGTCTAGTTGATCTATCCATTGCAGTAAGTGGAGTACTAAAGTCCCCTGCATTCCCTCTCATTGCCCTGTAGTACTCCATCATGAATATATACCACATCTTCTTGATCCATTCGTCAGGTGATGGACATTTAGGCTCCTTCCATGTTTTGGCTATTGTTGACATTGCTGCTATGAACATTGGGTTGAGGGTGTCATGCTGAGCGAAGTAAGCCAGGCAGAGAAGGACAGAAACCATATGTTTGCACTCATAGGTCTAGCAGGAAAACAGGAGAGACCTAATGGAGAACTAAGGGGAGCGGAGGAGGGAGAGAGAGTTGGGGAGAGAAAGGGATGTAAAACTTGAGAGACTATTGAATGCTGAAAATGAACTGAGAGTTGAAGGGGAAGGGGGAGGGAGGAAAAGAAGTGGTGGTGATGGTGGAGTGCACTTAAGGGGAAGAGCACTGGGTGTTGTATGGAAAACAATTTGACAATAAAATATTGTGGAAAAAAATAAAGTCCCCTGCAATTAGCACACTATTATTAGTAAGATTGCTTATGTTTGTGATTAATTTTTTTATGTATTTGGGTTCTTTCAAATTTGGCACATAGACATTTAAAATTATTAGCTCTTCCTGATGCAGAGACCCTGTAATTATTATATAATCCCTTCTTCATCTCTTGTTACTGCATTTACATTAAAGTCCAGTTTGTCCGATATAAGTATGGGTACTCCAGCTTTTTTTTTTTAACTTTCAGTAGCATGATAGATATTTCTCCTTCCTCTCACTTTCACTCTTAAGGTGTCCTCAAGTCTAAAATGAGTCTCTTGTAGACAGCAAATTGATGGATATTTTATTTTTTTTTATCCATTGTCATACCTTATGTCTTTTGATTGGAGCATTTAGTCCATTTACTTTCCGTGTTATTATTGACAAATATGGGTTTAGTGTCATTGTGCTCCCTGTAGGTTTCATGCTTGTAGTGGTGTCTCTAGTACTTTATGATCCTTGCAACATTTCCTTCATAGAGTTCCCATTAGGTTCTCCTGTAGGACTGGAGTATTGATGATGTATTCCTTCAGTTTTGTTTTGTTTTGTTTTGTTTTTTGAAAACCTTTATCTCTCCTATTCTGAATGACAGGCTTCCTGGATAAAGGATTCTTGGCTGCATATTTTTCTTCTTCCTCACATTGAAGATCCCCTGCCATTCCTTTTTGGCCTGCCGTGTTTCAGCAGATAGGTCTGTAAAAACACTGATAGATCTCCCTTTGTATGTTAGGGCCCTTTTATCCCTAGCTGCTTTAGAATTCTTTCTTATCATTGTATTTTGCCAGTTTCAGTATGATACTGTGTGAAAAAGACCAACTCAAGTTACATGTGAGGGAAGCTCTCTGAGCCTTTTGGATTTCAATGTGTGTTTTCTTCCCCAGATTGGGGGAAATTCTCAGCTATAATTTGTTCAAGTCCCTCTTCAGCCCATTTCTCTCTCTTCTTCTTCTTCTGGAATTCCTATGATATGGATATTGTTCTGTTTGATTGCATCACTCAGTTCTCAAATTCTCCTTTTGTGCTCCTGGATCAATTTATCTTTGTTTTCCTTGACATCTTCTTTTTCTTTAATTGTATCTTCTAGTTCAGCTATTCTCCTCTCTGCCTTTTCAATCCGTGCAGTGGTTGCTTCTATTTTATTATGCACCTCGTTTATAGCATTTTTTAATTAATCACAACTATTTTTAAGGTCCATAATCTTTATAGCAATAGCGTCTCTGCTATCTTTTATGCCTTTTTCAAGCCCAGCAATTAATTTTATGACTATTTTTCTAAATTATTGGTCAGTTATGTTGCTTATATCTGTTTTGGTCAATTCTTTACCTGTCACTTCTTCCTGGAATTTCCTTTGAAGAGATTTCTTCCATTTCATAGTTTTGGCTAGCTTTCTGTCTCTTGTCAGTTTTAAATTTGTTTCCGATATTTTTAAATTTATTTTTAAGAGAGAGATAGAGAGAGTGTGAGTAGGTGAGTGTCAGAGAGAGAGAGAGAGATAGAGGGTTATACAGAATCCAAAGCAGGCTCCAGGCTCTGAACTAGCTGTCAGCACAGAGCCCGACGTGGATTTCAAGCCTATGAACCACGAGATCAGGACCTGAGCTGAAGCAGAACACTCAACTGAATGTTCCACCCAGGCTGTCTCTTGTCAGTTTTAAAAGCTTGCTATGCGCTATGCACCTGCAAGTACTGCTATATTAAAGAAGGATCTTAGACTGTCCAAGGCCTGTCTTATCAGGAAGTGTTCTTTTAATGGTGTCTCTTGGTTTCTCTTGTGACATTGTTTATTTTATTTCCCTTCTCATAGTGATATTTGGTACTCTCCAACATGTGTACTTTGCTTTGTTTCTCGAGGTAGCCCTGGAAAGGAGAAAAGACAAACAAACATAGAAGAAAGGCACACAAAGGCACAAACAAATCAAACAAACAAGCAAACTGAGAAATAAACCCCACAAAACAAAAACAACAAAAGACAAAGGACAGTATAAAAGCATAAAACCAGAAATCCAAGCTACAAATGAAGAGCAGGGTGGAGGCAGTGCTGATGGAAGAGCATATATATGGAGAGAAACGACGGGGTTGGGGAGAAAGAGAAATTGAACATTGAGAGAGACTAAAAGGCATAATTTAGAGAGAGAAAAAGGAGAATATGGCAGGAGGTGAAGAGATAATGTTACTCAGAGAAACTATATAGTCTGATTATTTTAGAGAGAGAGAAAGGAAGGTAATAAAGGAGGTGTAGAACATGCATCAAGAGGATGGATTAGGGGCGCCTGGGTGGTTCAGTTGGTTAAACATCCGACTTCGGCTCAGGTCAGATCTCACGTTCGTGGGTTCGAGCCCCGCGTCAGGCTCTGTGCTGACACCTAGCTCAGAGCCTGAAGCCTGCTTCCAGTTCTGTGTCTCCTTCTCTCTCTGCCCCTCCCCCTCTCATGCTCTGTCTCTCTCTGTATCAAGAATAAATAAAACATTAAAAAAATTAAAAAAAAAGAGAATGGATTAAATATGCCTGTTTAAGCAGTCCTATAACCAGAATACCCAGTCTGGAGGAGGGGAGAGATTAGAATGAGATAAGGAAGAATATATCTGAATATCAAGAATTGATCTAGAGTTAATCACTGTTGGCTTTGGGGGGAGGTGCTGTCTATTTCTGCAGCATCTATCTGTCTGGTAACAAAGCAGCTAACCATTGCATATGGGTGTGTTTTGGTGTACTTGGCACTGGCCTCCACTGTACATCCTGTGGACCACTCCCTGAGCACCTACCATCGTGGTTGTGGGGAGAAAAATGACAACCCCCCAGTCCCTTCTCCAATCAGGTGTTCCAAAGCACTCTTTTGTGTCCAATCTCTCTGTGTTCTGGGCTCAGCCAAAGTGGACCATGTTCTATGTCCCATAGCCAGCTGCTTTTCAAGTTCTTACTCTGTGCACATTAATGATACCACCCAAAATGTAATCCCACAAGCTGGAGCACTTCCTAGCAGGGGTCTGAGAGGGGTATTGATCAGGGAACCAGTTCCTCCTGATGCCGACTATGTCCATTGTGTACTGTTTATCACAGAGAGAATTTCTGGGACTGGGGCTCCCAGCCCAAAGAAAGCTCTGCAGTTAGAGATGAGATCTCTCTCTGAAAGCCCTGCAGTTAGATATGAAATGATAGGATCCCTCTCTGTCCCGGGCTGAGATCTTTTTCTTCTCCAGGTACAGTTCTACATTCTCCCAGCTGTTCTTTCTTTTCCCTTTGTCTCTCCACAGAAGGGGCTCCCTCCCCTCTGTGCCTCCATGTCCCAGCCTGTCATTATCTTCCCCAGTTCACAATCACGCACCTATGAGTCTGTCTTCTTAGTGGACTCTTTCTCTTTTCCTCCAAAACTCTTGTGGTTCAGAGTCCTTTGACTTCGGCCCTCTTTGAGAGATGCAGGCAGGTGGTACGGAACTCCCTACTATTCTGCCATCTTGCCCCTTTACTTCCCCAAAACCATTGATGGAGAAAAAATGAGGGGCTGATTTTCACAAGTTTTTATAAGCAGTAGTGCTTAACGTCTGAAGTTTTAGAAGTCCATGCTATTGCTGATATGGAGTCAGGTGGATATAGCCATTCTCCTATGGAGAAAGAAGAAAAAAGCCTGGGAGCAGTCACCAAGGTCTGTGGATCCCCTGGGTCCCTAAATATCATTTAGTACATAAGATTTTATCAAAATTTCCTAGTCTTTCACCATCTTTAACGATGTTGACTGATCTTGAATTTGGTCTAATGTTTTCTCATGATTGGTTTGAGGTGATGGAGTTGGGTGATGTATATTCAACAGATGATATTACATTTTCATTGTGTCATGTAAGGATGTCAGTGATATCAATATAACTTACTACTGGTAATCTTTTTTTCAAAAATTTTAAATGTTTATTTATTTTTTAGAGAGACAGAGCATGAGCAGGGGAAACGCAGAGAGAGAGGAAGACACAGAATCTGAAACAGGCTTTAGGCTCTGAGCTGTCAGCACACAGCCCAATGTGGAGCTCAAACTCATGAACTGTGAGATCATGACCTGAGCTGAAGTCGGATGATTGACTGAGCTACCCACGTACCCCACTACTGGCAATCTTAACTGTGATTACTTGGTTAAAATGGTGTCTGCTGGACTTCTACACTAAAAACTTACTATTTTTCCCTTTTCATACTATTTTCACTAGAAATGAATCACTAAATCCAGACATACTCATGGAAGGGAAAATTAAATTCCACATGCTGAGTATTAATGAATTCATGGGCATGTGTTAGAAAAATACCACAGCAATTAATGTTTGAGGGGTGATGGGTGCTGGGGTGGATAAGTCGGTTAAACATCTGACTTTGGCCCAGGTCATTATCTCACAGTTTGTGAGTTTGAACCCCGCGTTAGGCTCTGTGCTGACAGTTCAGAGCCTGGAACCTGCTTCCGATTCTGTGTGTCCCTCTCTCTCTGCCCCTCCCCTGCTCATGATCTGTCTCTATCTGTCTCTCAAAAATAAATAAATGTCAAAAAAATTTAAAAAAACATTTGAGGGGTGATATTTTGAGACTACACAAATATCCTCTTTTGCTTTAAAGTTTTACACACTAATTTTAGCATCTATCCGTTGATATTGCCTGCACGAATTATTATGGTGGTATTCTAAGGAGATTTTTTAGTTTCCTCATTTCTTTTAAATTTATCAATTGTAGCACTTCTGTAGAGAAGATTTATTCCATTTTCCGATTACTTACTTACTCAACTATTTAAGTGTATTCCGCTTTCCTATTATTTACTTGATCAACTATTCAGATTTATTCCATCTTCCTAATATTTGTTTACTCAGCTATTTATATCAGACTGGATTATAGATTTTTATTTTATTCTTTGGGTCATAACTCATATTAATTTTTGTTTTGTTACACAAATTATTCTGGTTTTAGCCGTTGGGAATTCTTTTAAACGAACTACTGTGATCATTTTTTCCCCCTTGAATATTTCCTTATTTTCATGGACTATAAGATGCTATAAAGGCATCTTGTATTTTCCCTGCTCCAGAATCAGCCATTTACTAAGTATCCCTGGGTTTTTTAATTGAATAATAATATTTCAAAACCAAGATCTGGTTGCTAAGTTTGCTCATTTTGACTTGGGTGTTACTGCCTTGCCGAGCCAGAGCCAGAACATGTTTGTAGATATGCTAACCCATGTATACATACACATTAATATTTATCCTTTTATCTATTTGTGTGTATATATATGTATATCTTGATTTCTTTAGGTCTAATCTGAAACCACAGTATTCATCCTAACATTCCTCCTTTATTATTTTTGTAAACTTATTTTTCTGACAGTATGAAATCTGACCCATATCATCTATAATATATTTACTAATTTGTTCAAATATAATATACATGTAGTTTCAGGATTGCTTACCTGCTTTACTCTGAGAAACAAATTTCCCAATTACAATCTACTGATTTAGTAGTTTTTGTTTTGTGTTCTGTTTATGCTAAATCTATCTTATCAAAACACTTTTTACAAATTTAGGTCGGCGTATTTCTTCACTACCTTCATACAGGTTTCTGAGCCCTGTTTTAGATTTTTTTCAGTGGTTCTTATATATCATTCCAAAGTTTTTATTTTTAACCAGAATCCCAATGATTCTTATGCAGATAATCCCTGGACGTCATTTTGTGACTTAATAACCTAGGCTACTTTGAGAATAAATTGAGCACATCCTCATCGTTCAATCCTGCAACATCCAGATGAGTTAATGAAAACAATGCTGAAAAATACCTCATTAAGCCAAGCCAGAAAGGAGTACTATGTGTGATTCTTGGAGATTTACCTTTTTTCTCATACTTCCTTTCCCTGCATTTCTACACTGAGTTCTTACTTATGTGGATTCTGAGAAAGAAAGATGTCAAATAAAGCAGAGTTTCTAGTTCCTCTTTCAGTACTATCTAGTAACAGAAACAGGTAAAGGGAAACAATTTTCAGAAAACTTAGAGATCAGAAGTTAACTAATTTATACCAGGAGCAAGCTGAGGTTAACCACCTTTGTAATTACGAATTCATTGTTTATTATGATGAGCATTTTGGCACTTCAGTGGTTTATTTCATTGCTTCCTCAAAATAAAGCATAAGAGTTGCTGTGCTCAGTAAGTATTATTCATTAAAAAAAAAAACCTTTACTTTTTTTTGGTAAGTTCCAGAAAACTTTACTAATGCTAAATTCTGCTTAAATTGTGGCTAATTATTGTCATTTTAGAGATGACAAAGGAGAAACACATAATGGAAAGAACTCAGTGTTCAAATCATTAATATAATAATCCAGATTAAATCTATAAATTGCAAGGATGAAAACCTTTTGCTGGTGTGTTCCTTCTTTTTTATTAGGCATTTTCAGGGACATTTACCTGCATAAATTTTGAAAAACAATCTCTGCCCATGGAGAAAGTTAAAATATGGCCCAAAGATGGTAAATGTTCTGACTTTTAATAGTCTTTTTAACATTTCAAGAATCTACTCCAGAGTAATATTTCTTATCTTGAGATATGATAACTAGGGACCATTTTATGAGCTACCAGCCAGTAGTAAGCTGTATAAAGATGCTAGTATTGCAGTGATAAAAATATCACTCTACATCATAGAAATATAGTGATGTTCTGTCAACAATAGCCAAAACATGGAAAGAGCCTAAATGTTCATCACCTGATGAATGGATCAAGAAGATGTGGTATATATATACAATGGAGTATTACATGGCAATGAGAAAGAATGAAATCTGGCTATTTGTAGGAAAGTGGATGGACCTTGAGGGTTTCATGCTAAGCAAAATAAGTCAGGCAGAGAAGGACAGATACCATATGTTTGCACTCATAGGTCTAACAAGAGACCAGGAGAAACCTAATGGAGGACCAGGGGGAGGGGAAGAGGGAAAGACAGTTGGGGAGAGAGAGGGATGCAAAACTTGAGAGACTATTGAATCCTGAAAATGAACTGAGGGCTGAAGGAGAAGGGGGAGGGGGGAAAAGAGGTGGTGGTGATGGAGGAGGGCTCTTGTGGGGAAGAGCACTGGGTGTTGTATGGAAACCAATTTGACAATAAACTATTAAAAAAAAGAAATATAGTGATGTTATGAAATAGAATGAAATGTCTGCATAGAAAAAAACATCCAACCCACTCTGAAGAGATTTGTTGTTCAACAAGCAATCATTGGTAGGGCAGTTCTGTCTGACTTAGTATTTGGTACTTCCTTGGAATTCGTAATTCATAATAACAGTAAAAGGAAATCCATGCAGAGATTAGCTTATTGGATTTGGATGCATTTCTAAGAAAAAGAAAAATATCAAAAGCCTATATACCTTAGAAATAATGTAATGTATTTCTCTTCATTCTATTACCTGATATAATGTGCTGTCATTACCTTTTCTAATTTAGAGGTTAGGTTACTGTAAGCCAACAGTCAATTCCATTATTGTGTGTCTTGCTCTGTCTTTCCTCCCTCTTTGTTCCATAACCTCTACTCCAACCCACAATGCACTCAGCTTCTCATTGAAAATAAACTGTTGGGGAGCCTGGGCAGCTCATTTGGTTAAGTGTCTGACTTTGGCTCAGGTCATGATCTCGTGGTTCATGAGTTCCAGCCCCATGTCAGGCTCTGTGCTGAGACCTAGCTCAGAGCCTGGGGCCTATCTTCGGATTCTGTGTCTCCCTGTCTCTCTGACACTCCTCTGATCACGATGTCTCTCTCTCTTCCCCTGTCTCAAAAATAAACAAAATATTAAAATAAAATAAACTGCCATTCTATTCTGAAAACCAAGTGAGATACTCCTCAAAAATCCTAAGCAATTTATGAAAATAGAGGAGAAATGGAAATTCAGAATGCATTCAGTCTTAAAGCTAATGCTGCTATGTTATGAATCTGGTCAATATATATACTAACTTTAGAAGGATGTGAACCAGTTGAAAATAGGGATTTTGCAAATATCAAATTATTATGCCCTTTCATTCCTCTGAATTTTAGCACCTGACAAGTAACCATTTAGCAAAAATCTGTATATGTTTTACATTGATTCATTTGGCATAACTCAACACCTTTCTATTTTGAGAGACTATAAAAAAACTATACATGATTATATTACATAATTATATTAACTTCAGGAAATAAAGACATTGCTGCATGGGGATATATCAGATGTAATTATTTAAATGCTGTTACAGTAAAAGATTCTTTGTTTGGGTGCATTTAAATGAAATAAAATGGCATTACTTGTTTCGCCTGGACAGTGTTCTCATCATAGTACAGATTAAGCTTTTAAGTCATATTAAGAGAGACATTTTTACTCAAGGCATCTATAAAAAAACATTTATCACATTCAAGGATAAATTTCTCATTTGAGCTTCTAGAAATATTCCCAGGGTATCTTTTATCTTTTCCAGCTGTTGTCAAAGTCTGACAGTGGATGTATAAGCACAGCAGTGATGCCTCAGAAAATGCCTCTTGTCAATTCAATATGGAGTGGCTTTGATCACCTATACTCTGACTACGATATTAGTCAAAGGAAAAGTAAATGTAGGAGAAACATTTAAAAGAATTGAAATGCCTCTCCAATAAGCCTCCAAAATAGTGAGAGAACTTGTTGTTCAATACTCCACTACCTTTAATATTGTCACCCAACGTAACTATTAATATTAAATCTTTCACTATCCCACTGTAAAACTTGAAGTAATTTACATTTTGAAAGCAAAGCGATGTAGAAACTGATCCCATTCACAATTGCACAAAACAGGTAAAATACCTACTAAAAACCTAACCAATGAGTAAAAGACATACACGATGAAAACTATAGAAAGCTTGTGAAAGAAATTAAAGAAGACACAAAGAAATGGAAAATCATTCCTGCTCATGGATCAGAAGAATAAACATTGTTAAAATGTCATTAGTACTCAAGGCAATCTACACATTCAATGCAATGCCAATCAAAATTGCACCAGCATTTTTCTCAAAGCTAGAATATCTATCCTAAAACACGTATGGAACCATAAAAAACCCTGAATAGCCATATAATATTGAAGAAGAAAAGCAAAACGGGAGGCATCACAATCTCAGACATTAGCCTCTATTGCAAAGCTGTCATCATCAAGACAATATGGTATTGGCACAAAAATAGACACATAGACCAATGGAATAGAATAAAGAGCCCAGAACTGTACCCACAAATCTATGGCCAATTAATCTTTGACAAAGCAGGAAAGAATATCCAATAGAGAAAAGACAGCCTCTTCAAAAGGTGGTACTGGAGAAGTGAACAGCAACATGAAGAAGAATGAAACTAGACCACTTTCCTACACCATACACAAAAATCAAGTAAAAATGGATGAAGGACCTGAATGTGAGGTAGGAAACCATCAAAACCCTAGAAAAGAAAGCAGGAAACAGCCTCCTTGACCTAATCGCTGCAATTTCCTACTCAATGCATCCCCAAAGGCAAGGGAATCAAGAACAAAAATGAACTATTGGGACCTCTTCAAGATAAAAAAAACTTCTGCACTGCAAAGGAAACAATCAAGAAAACTAATAGGCAACCGACAGAATGGGAAAAGATAGTGGCAAATGGCATATCAGATATAGGGCTAGTATCCAAAATCTACAAGGAACTCACCAAGTTCCACACACAAAAAAACCAAATAATCCCTTGAATAAATGAGCAGAAGACATGAATAGACACTTCTCCCAAGAGGACATCCAGGTGGCCAGCAGATACGTGAAATGATGCTCGGCATCACTCATCATCAGGGAAATACAAATCAAAACCACTCTGAGATACCACCTCATGCCAGTCAGAGTGGCTAAAATGAACAAATCAAGAGACTATAGATGCTGGCGAGGATGTGGAGAAAAGGGCACCCTCCTACACTGTTGGTAGAAATGTAAACTGGTACAGCAGCTCTGGAAAACAGTGTGGAGGTTCTTCAAAAATCTTAGAAATCCCCAATGACCCAACAATAGCACTGCTGGGGATCTATCCACGGGACACAGAAGTACTGATGCATTAGGGCACATGTACCCCAATGTTCATAACAGCACTTTCTACAATAGCCAAATCATGAAAAGAACCTAATGTCCATCAACCGATGAATGGTAAAGAAGATATGGTATATATACCCAATGGAGTACTACATGGCAATGAGAAAGAATGAAATCTGGACATTTGTAGCAAAGTGGATGAACCTTGATGGTATTATGCTAAGCAAAATAAGTCAGGCAGAGGAGGACAGATACCATGTGTTTGCACTCACAGGTCTAACAGGAGAAACCTAACAAGAAACCATGGGAAGGGGAAACGGGGAGAAGAGTTAGGGAGAGGCAGTGAGGCAAATCATGAGAGACTCTTGAATACTGAAAACAATCTGAGGGCTTAAAAGGGAGGAGGAAAATGGAAGGGAGTGATTTTCATGGGGGGGCATTCGTGGGGAAGAACATTGGGTGTTATATGGAAACCAACTTGGCAATAAACTATTAATAAAAAAAAAGAACTCAACATAAACTGTAAGAAGATAATAACTATTAAACTGGGTAAAATATTCGAACAGACATTATCTGAAAAAGAATGAAAAAAATAACCAGTAAACACATGAAATGATGCTCAGTTCCAACAGTTACTAAGATATATGAAATCAAAACCACAATTAGGTATTATTTCACAGTCACTTATTATTTTTATGCTTTTTATTTATTTTTGAAAGAGAGAGACAGTGCGAGCAGGGAAGGGTCAGAGAGAGAGGGAGACACAGAATTGGAAGCAGGCTTCAGGCTCTGAGCTAGCTATCAGCACAGAGCCCGATGCGGGGCTCAAACCCACACACTGCAAGATCATGACCTGAGATGAAGCTGGACGCTTAACCGACTGAGCCACCCAGGTGCATCTCACAGCCACTTAAAAGGATATAAAAAAGATGGGAAATAGCAAGGGTGGTCCAAAAAAACCAAAAAAACAAAAAACAGAAAACAAAAAACAAAAAGAAAAATTGGAACCATCATACATAGAATGCAAGATCACACAACCATTTTGGAAAATAGTTTGTCATTTCCTTGTTCCTTAAAATGTTAAACTAAAAGCTACCATAAAATCTAGCAACTTTATTTCTAGATATATACTCAAGGGGAAAGAACGGCTATGTACTCATAAAAACGTGTACATGAAAATCATAAAAGTATTATTCATAGTAGCAACAATTGGAAGCAACCTAATTGTCCATTAAAAATAGTGGTATATCCATACAATGGAATGTTATTCAGCAGTAAAAGGAATTAAATATATGTTTGAAAACAGCATGCTAAATGTAAGAAGCCATACCCAAAGGCTATATTGGATGATTCTATTTATAAGAAATATTTAGAAATGGCAAACCCATACAGGTAGAAAGTAGAATAGCAGTGCCCAGGGGTTAGGGTTGGAGGTTGAGGAGTAACTAGTAATAGGTAAGGTTTTTTTCTTGACATGATGAAATATTCTGGAATTAGTGGCCATGGTTGCACAACCTTGTGATTTTAGTAAAATAAATAAATTATACACTTTAAAACAGTGAATATTATGTTATATGGGTTATATCATAATAAAAACATACTGAAAATTCCTGAACAAAATATTAGCAAGCAGAATCCAGAAGTACACTTGAAGAAACATGAGTCCATATCAGTGGGATTTATTTTAGGAATCAAAGATGGTTTAACATTTGTAAACCTATTAAAATAAGTGAGTGATCATGGAATACCTGGGTGGTTTAGTTGGTTAAGCATTCGACTTCAGCTCAGGTCATGATCTCGTGGTTTGCAGTCCTAGAAGGCTTCTGGGGGAGTCCGCTGGGTTTTCCATGTAGAGTATCATGTCATCTACGAAAAGTGAAAGTTTGACTTCTTCTTTGCCAGTTCTGATGCCTTTTATTTCCTTTTGTTGTCTGATTGCTGATGCTAGGACTTCCAGCACTAGGTTAAACAACAGTGGTGGGAGTGAACAACCCTGTCGTGTTCCTGATCTCAGGGGGAAAGCTCTCAGTTTTTCCCCATTGAGGATGATATTAGCTGTGGGCTTTTCATAATCAGCTTTTATAATGTTTGTGTAAGCTCCTTCTATTCCGACTTTCTCAAGGGTTTTTATTAAGAACGGGTGCTGTACTTTGTCAAATGCTTTTTCTGCACCTATCAACAGGATCATATGTTTTTTATCTTTACTTTTGTTAATGTGATGTATCACATTGATGGATTTGTGAATATTGACCTAGCCCTGTAATCCAGGGATGAATCCCACTTGATCACGATGGATAATTCTTTTTATATGCTGTTGAATTCGATTTGCCAGTATCTTGTTGAGTATTTTTGCATCTGTATTCATTAAGGATATTGGTCTGTAGTTCTATTTTGTTGCTGGGTCTCTGTCTGATTTGGGTATCAAGGTGAGGCTGGCTTCATAGAATGAGTTTGGAAGTTTTCCTTCTATTTCTATTTTTTGGAATAGTTTGAGAAGAATGGGTATTAGACCTGCTTTCAATGTCTGGTAGAATTCCCCATGGAAGTCATCTGGTCCTGGACTCTTATTCTTTGGGAGATTTTTGATAACGGATTTGATTTCCTCACTGGTTATCGGTCTCTTCATGCTTTCTGTCTTTTCCTGTTTAAATTTTGTAGTACATGTGCATTTAGGAATTTGTGCATTTCTTCTAGGTTGTTCAGTTTGTTGGCATGTAGGTTTTTATAGTAATCTCTGATGATTGCTTGTATTTCTAAGGGATTGTTTGTAATAGATCCTTTTAATTCATGATTTTGTCTATCTGGGTGCTCTCTCTTTTCGTTCTGAGGAGCCAGGCTAGAGGTTTATCAATTTTGTATATTTTTTCAAAGAAACAACTCTTGGTTTCATTAATCTGCTCGATTGTTTTCGTGGATTCTATATTGTTTATATCTGCCTTGATTTTTATTATATCATTTCTTCTACTGGGTTTGGGGTGGTCTTGCTGCTCCCCTTCTAATTCCATTAGGTGCTCTGTTAGATTTTCAATTCACACTTTTTCTAGTTTGTTGATATAGGCCTGGATTGCAGTATACTTTCCTCTTCGACCTGCCTTTACTGCGTCCCAGAGATTTTGGATTGTTGTATTTTCCTTTTCATTTGTTTCCACTAATTGCCTGATTAGCCCAATCATTCTTTAGTAGGGTGGTTTTTAACTTCTACTTTTTTGGAGGTTTTCCAGGCTTTTTTCCTGTAGTTAACTTCAAGTTTCATAGCACTGTGATCTGAAAGTGTGCATGGTATGATCTCTATTCATTTATACTTATGGAGGGCTGCTTTATGCCACAGTATGTGATCTATCTTGGAGAATGTGCCGTGTTTACTGGAGAAGAAGGTGAATTTCCTAACTTCAGAATGCAGAGTTCTAAATATATCTATCAATTCCATCTGTTCCAATGTGTTGTTCAGGTCTATTGTTTTTTTAGTGATTTTCTGTCTGATTGATCTATCCATTGCTGTCAGTGGAGTTTTAAAGTCCCCTGCAATTAGCACACTCTTATCAATAAGATTGTTTCTGTTTGTGATTAATTGTTTTATGTATTTGGGCGCTCCCAAATTTGGCACTTAGATATTTATAATTGTTAGCTCTTCCTGATGGAGAGGGCCTGTAAATATTATATAATGTTCTTCTTCACTCTTGTTACTGGCTTTACTTTAATGTCCAGTTTGTCTGATATAAGTATGGCTTCTCCGGCTTTCTTTTGGCTTCCATTCACATGATATATATTTCTCCATCCCTTTACTTTCAACCTGAAGGTATCTTCAAGTCGAAAGTGAGTCTCTTGTAGACAGCAAATAGATGGATTTTTTTTTTATCCATTCTGCTACCCTGTGTCGTTTGGTTGGAGCATTCAGTCCATTTACATTCAGTGTTATTATTGAAAAATGTGGGTTTAGAGTCACTGTGTTCTCCCTAGAATTCATGTTTATAGCGGAGCCTCTGGCACCTTGTATTTTTTGCCACATTTCCCTCATAGAGTCCATCTTAGGATTTCTTGTAGGGCTGGTTTGGTGGTGATGAATTCTCTCAATTTTTGTTTATTTGGGAACACCTTTATCTCTCCTTCTATTTTAAATGATAGCCTTGCTGGATAAAGTATTCTTGGCTGTATGATTTTTCTGTTCATCACATTGAAGATTTCCTGCCATTCCTTCCTGGTCTGCCACGTTTCATTAGATAGGTCTGTAACCATTTTGATAGGTTTCCCTTTGTACATGAAGGCCCTTTTATCCCTAGCTGCTTTCAGAAATCTCTCTTTGTCTTTATATTTTGTCAGGTTCACTATGGTATGTCATGTCAAAGGTCGATTCAAATTACGTCTAAAGGGGGTTCTTTGTGCCTCTTGAATTTGAAAGTCTATTTCTTTTCCCAGATTTGGGAAATTCTGTTATAATTTGGTCTAGTATCCTTTGAGGACCTTTCTCTCTGTCTTCCTCTTCAGGAATTCCTATGATATGGATGTTGTTCCATTTGATTGTATCACTGAGGTCTTGAATTCTCCTCTCCTGCTCCTGGATCAATTTCTCTCTCTTTTTTTCAGCTTCCTCTTTTGTTATGACTATATCTTCTAATTCACTCCTTCTTCTCTCTGCTTCATCAATCCTTAAGGTGGCTGCCTCCATTTTATTATTCGCCTCATTTATAGCCTTTTTTTTTTTAACTCATAACACCTATTTTCAAAGTTCTTAGTCATTGTCTCAGTTGCTTCTTTCATGCTTTTTTCAATCCCAGCGATCAATTTTATGACAAGTTTTTAAAATTCTTAGTCTGGTATGTTGTCTAGATATGCCTTGAGCATTTCTGTGGCTGTGACTTCTTCCTGGAGGTTCTTCAGGGGAGAGTTCCTTCGTTTTGTTCATTTTTGCTAGTTTTCTGTCTCTTGTCAGCTTTAAATAGCTCTTTGTGCACTGTGCACATGTTAATATTGCTCTGTTAAAGGAGGCTTATTGACTTTCCAGGGCTTGTCGTTTCAGGAATCATTCTTTTAATGGTGTCTCTCAGTTTCTCTTTTTGTGCCTTTGACTATTTTAGTTACCTACTCAACGATATTTTGGACTCACCATCATGCACACTTTTGCTTGTTTCTTGGGGTAGCCCTGAGAAGGAAAACAGACAAACACAGAAGGAACAGAAGCATACAAATGCACAGACAAATCAAACAAACACATTAAAAGGAGGAAAGGAAGGACAGCAAATGGAGAGGAAAGAGAAGAAAAGAAATGAAGAAAAAATAAAGGGGTGCAGAGACAACAAGGGACAATGGACAGTCTAAAAGTGTATAACCAGTTAAGGGGAGAGATAAGGATAAGATACAGGAGAATATATCTTGGTGGCAAGAAAGAAAAAAAAAGGAGGGAGAAACGAGAAAGGAAAATAAGGAGTAAAAATTAAAAAAAAATTAAATTAAAAAAGGTAATAATAATAAAAAATAAGTACAAAAAAAAAGAAAGAAAAGAAAAGCAGCAGCTCCCCCTCACGGATAGGCCTGGTTTGGTGTCATAGGTCTTGGGGGATGCTCTTGGAGGCCTCGCCATGGTTTTTGTGGAGATTGAATGGTGGACCCCCAAACTCCACTGGAACTAAGCACTGCTGGCCACTCTAATGAGTCCAATCTTCTTGCGCCACAGCTGAGCCAGGTTGTATTTTCCAGGCCTGCCTCTTTTCAAAATCCTAGTCCATGCACTTTTATGCTACCACAGATGAGATGTACTTGCTTTGGCAGCTGGCTTCTTAGCTGGGGTCTTGTAGAGGGAGGGAGCAGTTTCTCCAGGCGTTGGTAGGGATTTGTGCTCCTGCTGCCTGAGGCACCGGGCCCTGCTGGAAATGAGCTGTGTTCTCCTGCAGCCCAAGAATGGGCCCACACCTCTGCTGCCATCAACTCCCTGCCGGGATGGCATAGGGGTGGGGACTATTTTTTCCCTGTTGGCAACTGGGATTCGGATTCACTCGGCCAATGCTGGAGGCGAGTTGTGCTGTGGAAATGAGGTGTGTGCTCCCACTCCTGCAGCCAAGGCCGAAGTGCGCAACCCAAGGCCACATTCCTGGCTGCCAACTCCTTGTGGGAATGGCGCCGGGGTGGTGGTTGTTTTTTCCCTTGTGTCACCTGGTTCAGGATTAGTGCTCCCCAGCAGTTATATATGGAGTGAGAGTTTTTCTTTCCGTGTGGGGTTAAATGTTCTTTATTTCTTTTCTAGAGACAGTACTATGAGTGTGTTCAGTTTCTCTGTCTCTTACCTTTGTCTCTCAGAGGCTCTGTGCGCTTTCCCCATGTTGGGCTGGGGCTCCCACCTCCCCTGCCCTTCTCAGGCAGGCCCATTTTCCGATCTCCCCAGTTCGCACTCACTCATTCAGGCATCTTTGAGGTTGTCTTCTTTCTGGACTCTGTATTTTCTCCTTCCACTCTTTCAGATGAGAGTAATGTCCTTCTCAATTCGATAGATGGGGTAGACGAAGTTTACAGAGCTCCCTTCCTCCCTGCCATCGTGGCTCCCCCCATACCACATCTTCTTGATGCATTCATCAGGTGATGGACATTTAGGCTCTTTCCATGATTTGGCTATTATAGACAGTGTTGCTATGAACATTGGGGTACCTGTGCCCCTATGTGTCAGCACCTCTGTATCCCTTAGATAAATCTCTGTCTCTGACTATACAGAAATAAAAAGCCAGACACTAACTAGTGTCTACCTTTATCTAAAGGCAGTAGAGGTAGAGATTTTTAAATAGCCCCACTAATATAGAGGACAGAGCCCAGTGTAATCTGAGCTCAAATCTTATCTGTACAGAGGTATTTGGGCCTTTCAAAGGGAATGAGAAAGTAGAAGGGGAAAATGTGGGGAGTGGCACAGGTGCTCAAGCAGTGTCAAAATAGTGAAAAATTATAAAAAGCATGTACGATATTGGTCAATTTCAATGTGATTAGGCCATCTGTGTCTGCCAACTGGCACTTATCTAAGTTAGGTTCCTTCCCCACCACAGAGATTAGGAGACAAGAGTCCTTTCCTTCATGATGATTACATTTCAAAGGAATGGCTTTCACATCCTTGAGAAAGCTACTCCTAAGCTGTAAAATGTACATACTCATCTCAAAGTAACAGAAGAAGGATTTAAAATAGTAATTTTTTTTAAAGTAAATGCTTCTAAGAGGAAGGAAGGTTGGCGCACTATAGTCAGGTTTTGAGTGAAACAAACAGTATATTTTTTAGCAAGATTGAGCTTTCCCACCCAGGAACTTAAGGGGATTTTGGTCATCATCCAAGAGATACTGCCTATTTGAAAGGATGCTAGTGTTTGTTCTAATCTCTTAGTGTGTATGGGGAGGGGCAGATAAAGTCACTTCTGCAGAATGTCTGCGGCTCTCATAGGTCAAGGTTGAGTCCTGGTTGAGAAGAGGGCTCAGAGGTCCTCACCAATGTTTGTTCGTGTCATGTCATAACCTGCTATCTGATGATGTTGCTTCTATCTACTCATCCCACTCTCCCACACCCACTTTTTTCTAGTTTTGTTCACTTCTCCCTATAGTAGAAAAGCTTTTTATGCCTGAACTTTGAGGTGTTTGGAGAAGTCAGAGCATAATCCCTATTGTAATTGCCCTCCCACCCCATAACAGTGCCTGCCTCCTCTTGTAATAATCTGTTCAAATATAATTTCTCCTTACCTAAATCCAGCTTTGTTTTTTATTTGATACCATATCACTCTGAATCTTATCATCTTGTGATAACTTGTTTCCTGTCTGTGTTACAATACTGCTTTTTTTTTAAAGTAATCTCTATTCCCAACATGGGGCCCAAACTCATGAACCCCAACTAAGCCAGCCAGCTGCACAGCCAGGCACCCCATGTTATTATAAACTCTATAAAGTCAAGGACTATGTCTTTTACACAGAAGGTAATAAAATCTCAATAAATATTATTGGCAGAAAATTATATGAGCAGGTGGTATATTAATAACATATGTATAATTATAAATACTTTGAACAGAAATAGAGAATTCAGTTCTATATATTGACTCTATTGTCCATTGAAACTTTTCAAGAGGACAGAGGATAAATAATGGTGCTAGTAATTTCCATTGAGAAACTTTGGCTCCATAGGTAACTGAAGATAACCAGAGATTAATGGTATCATCTCCCCCTCCTTTCTTGTATAAATATGAAACTTCCCATTGTATATTTCAAGAAAGGGGGGAAATCTTTCCTCTACCTTTTTAGGTTTACTATGTTGGGCCTACAAAATAACCAACAAAAGAAAGGAATGCCTACGTGGCTCAGTTGGTTGAGCATCCAACTTCGGCTCAGGTCATGATGTTGGTTCATGAGTTCAAGCCCTGTGTTGGGCTCTGTGCTGACAGCTCAGAGCCTGCAGCCTGCTTCAGATTCTGTGTCTCCCTCTCTGTACCTCCCCCACTCTCACTCTGTCTCTCTCTCTCAAAAATAAATAAACATTAAAAATAGTTTTAAACTGACAAAAGATAGATTAACATGATAAAAGGATACAGTTTTATTGATATTGATATTTTATGTGCTTAAGGGCTTCACAAAAATTAAGTGAAAAACCAAAAAGTGATTAGACTTAACTGCTTCCATACCATTTTAACAAAGAGCAATACACTCTGGAGACGTGACTAGGCAAAAGATAAAGGGGATTTCAGGTTCTAGGAATGACAAATTGTGGGAAAGTGACTCACAAATATATGGGGTAAGTTACAAAAGATAATGATTATTTTAGTAAGATTTATGCACACTCATCTTGGCATCAGCTTCCCATCTCTGGTGATGAGTCAATCTCCCCTTGGAACACAGAGAAGGAACCTTTTTTGTAGGAAATCTATGCCTTGCTTTTGGGCAGATCAGAGGAAGGCAGATGGCTCTTCCTACATCTTTTGTTTCTTAATTGTTTTCAGCTCAAAATAATCTATTTGCCAATGTGGCATATTTTGGGGTGGCATGTTCTGATTTCCTTCAAGATTCTTGGTCATTTTCAAAAGAAAGAAATACACGATTTATGAGATCTAGTTTGTTGTTGTTTCCTTTAATAAATGAGAAGATGTTTTTCAATTGTTTGTGGATTTAAGAAGTAAGCTCAAAAGATAAAATTTGTGTTTTATTTCCTATGTTTCCCAGTAGAATAGACTCACACTTAACTGTCCACTTGGTAAGCTATTCAAATTAATCCCAAAGATTATATTTAATGTAAAAAGATATTTTCTGAGTATTTAACAACTCACTAAACTCATTGATCTCATTGATAAGATGGCTCAATTTCCATCATGAGTTTGGTAATTAACAATGTATATGACTTGCTATAGGCAAGATCTTTTTTTGAGATCCCTTTTAAGAGAACTAATCACATTTTTGTGCTTTTTTTCATTGTGAAGACCTTTATTCCTGACTATATAAAGTTTTAAAATATTTTAAGCATAGCAGCAACTTTACTCAACTGTTTATAGTCTCAGTTCAGTCACACTTAAATTGTTAAATGAAAGCATTGTTGCTGAATAGAAAAGAAATGTCTCAATTTAGAGAAAAAGAAAAGATATATCTTAATTTAGATAAAAAGAAAGACATTCCTATTTTGAAGGTAGTCAAAACTGAAAAAATGTGAAAGTTTCACAAGTAAGTGGAATGTCACTACTTTGTGATTTAAGCAGTATAAAGAATAGGAACTAGAATTATTCAATATAATGGTCAAGTTCAAGAAGCATAGTGTTCACTTTTTAGATTGGATTCCTAGTAAATTTAAATACATTCCAGTTAAAGGGCATGGTGAGAGAAGAGTCACAGGAAGCCCCACATGATATTTATAATCACACTTGGAACCATTTACCTAAATTCTAGTACGGTTCCTCAACAAGTGTCTTTTTTTCCACCTGAATAGGATGATAGAGATGATAGATTACTGGATATATTTTATATGCACAGAACAAAGTCAACAGGTTCATGGGAAAGGAACAGTTTGAGCTGGGTTTAACAGTTCAGTCAGAAATGGTGAAAAAAGATTTGAGTGTCAGTTTCAGATTTAGTTTCCTATCAAAACGTGCTAGTTAATATATTTTATTAGTGTATTATAATAATTTCAGTGTCATGTTTCACATCAGAGCCATGCATGGCTCAAGTAACTTTAGTGGCTTAGGAAAGATTTTTGGGATGCCTAGAATTTTAGGTGACTGAGTTAACTTCAGGTTCTGCCAGATCTCTAAGCAGAGGTACCTATAAGATACAGAACTATAGAATACAACATTGTATTCCCAGAGAAGGAAGGAATCAATAATGGAGAGAGAAAGAGAAAGACAGAGACAGAGAGAGAATGAGAATCAGGAGGGGATTCCAACATGAAATAATGGGATATAATAATGGGATGATCGAAGCACATTGATATGAGTTGTATTGAAAGATCAAAGAAGCTAGGAGGTGGGCAGCATTCCAGGAAATCTGTGACATTGTAGTTTGCCTACCAAACTAAGGTTCAGGGGCAGCAGATAAATCCCAGGAATGGGCATTACTGGTAAGAAAAAGAGGTTCCCAACCCTATAGAGATTTAAGTATTAGGAATATTACCAGGACAGGAAGTCAAGTAAATAGTAGAAGCCTGTTTTCAGAACAGAGGCATCAAGTTTAGCAGGAAGATCACTCACAGCTGAGTTATGGGCTAGAGAGTCTTCATTACCTCATAATTAAAGACAGGATTGGCTCCCTATTAGAGGCTATAGGGGTCAATTGGTGTGGTTGTGGGGAAATTGAAGCCAAAAAAAAAGTGAGATGAAGCCAAGTCTCACATTAGGAACAGGAAATAAATACTCATCAAGAATTCAGAGTAAAGTCAAGTAAAAGTTGCTTTAATTTGTTGGATTTCATTATCTGGTATTTCATGAAAAACACATAAATGTAATGAACATATGTGGAGGACAGCCCTTCACCTGTACACACACTTTCATTCCTCCTTATCAGCTCAAAAACTATGCAGGTGTTCCTTTTTTGTTCTGTTTTTCTACTGGGTCATTCTTATTATTATTCACATAGTAGCAATATTTCCCACCTTGACACACTCTCTCTTGATGCTATTTCCTTCATTCTCCTATTATGTTGCTTTGGTCCTCCTTCAGCAAAACTACCTTAATATTGTCAAACCTCATTGACTGTACTTTATCATGTTCCATTCTCTATTGAACTCACTCCAGTCAGGTTTTTATCCCTACCACAACCACTGAGGTAACTCTTGACAATTTTACCAATTATCTCCATATTCCTAAATCCTATAGTTAATTCTCAATCTGCATATTACTCACATATGAGCTGCATTTGCATTTACTTAATCACTTCCTCAGCTTTTGCGAAAATTTTCTCTCTCTGATTGGTAGCAGAATTTGCCACCCCAAAAAATGCTACTTTGACATAAAGATTATTTTGAGCTGAAGGTAACTGAGAAGAAGCAGATACAGGGAAAGCTTTCTGCCATCCCTCTATTTGCCCAAAAGGACACAAGTTTACAAAGGTGCCTCTCTTCCCCTCACTATCAGGAGGGAAAAAGTTAATCACTTTTAGATCCCTAGCCTTAGAGAAGGTACCAGAGGAATCTATATAGAAAGCTTCACTAAATAGCCTTTATTTACCATTAGTTTCCCACATATTTGTCTTCACCACAATTTGCCTTTCCTAGAGATTCAAGGTCTTTTCGTTTGTCTTGTTACTTCTCTCAAAACATATTGTTCTTTTGTTAAGATGCTATATAAACTCAAGCTCTAGCTGCTCCTTTAAATGACTCATCCCTGAGTTTCTCCCATATATCTGAGATATGTGTTAATAAATTACTGTTTACTTTTCTCGTGTTAATCTGTCTTTTGTTATAGAGACCCAATCAAGACTCTAATAGGGTAGAGGGAAAAATGATTTTTCCTTCTTTACATCTCCTTATTTTATTAGCTCTCCTTTCCTGGCATTATTTGCTGGATCATCCTTACTTTCCAGATAATTTAAGTGTTAGAGTGCCCTGGGGCTCAGTTTTAGAATTTCTTCCTTATGTTTTCTTATAGTAAGGCATGTGACATTCTTGTAGAAGACTTTCTCTGGCCACACAGTGTTTCACTTATAAATGCAGCATGCTGCCCCTATAAGTTAGCATCCCTGGGAATAGCCTTTAACAGACAATTGATAGGAATTAGTGGATAAATATGCCAACCTTCTTCACTTCTTGGGTAGGACAGCATTAATGCATGTTCTTCAGTTTCTTAGAATTCTCCTTTAGCTGGATCGTGCCTCAGTTGTACACAGAAGTCACCTGCCAATTAATGTTCCTTGTACTGGCTTTCTTCTCTTCCCTGTCTCACTTCTCCACCTTTCAACTGGTGCTTCCCATGATAACATCCTGTTTTGGATTGGATACCTCAGTAAATCAACTATAAGACAGAGATGCATGTGCAGAAGATTTATTGGGAGGTCCTCAGGAAACATACCTGTAAGGCTGTGAAAGAAACAGAATTGTGCAGAGGAAAAATACTCTGTATGTATTAGCTAATTCTATCGGGGAGCTCTATAGGATGTTCTCTAGAGTTGTCTCTAATGGAGAAATGGGTTAGGGTTTTGGGCCCTGAATAGACTGCTCATTGTATGCAGGTTGACCTTTGGGGAAAGACTATAGCTCTTCTTGGCAGAAGGCAATGCTTAGAGAAAAACTCAGCTGTAGGCCATTTGTAGCAACAGCCTTTGTGGCAAGGAAGATCAGTGGGAAGGGGTCCAGTGGCTCACTACAGAATCCACTACAGTTTCTCTCTTGTACTGCCTGAATTCATTTGTTTTATATGATGTTTGCCTATCTGAAATTCCAGTTCGTTTTCATGGTATAATATAATGTACATTTGATCTTTGTGCTCAGTTCTTGCCACAGAGTTTCTAGAACCTTCGAAATTTTCTGAAAGTTATCTTTTGTTATTCATAAGGAAGCCCTTTTAACCACATACCACACCTGAATTTATGCAAATAAACTGACTCAAGGTAGGGTCCTCATATAGCTTCAGGATGAGGGCTGGTCAGAAAGATGAGATATAGGATTGAAAGATTGGAACTTTATCTCCATTCTCTGACATATGGAGAGGGGAAGGGGGCTACAGATTAAGTTATATAAAAGATCATGAACAATGAGATTAAGAAAATGTTTGGATGACTAAACACATTGAAATTCTGGGTGACTGGCATGCATATAAAAGGCCATGTACCCTCTACCACTATATCTTGCCCTATGCATTTCTTCCACTTGGCTGTTACCAGTTGTATCCTTTATAATAAACTGGTAGTGGTAGTTGAGGTAGAGCCCCTCCCTAAAGAATGTGGTGGAGGCCTTCTCAGAACAAAGAAAGGTAAGGTGGCTCAATCAACTCCTATACATATTTGGGTAGCTCTGACATGACTCTGTATTTGGACTGTGTCCAATAAGACTATATGTCTGTACACGACATTTCTTATGACTGTGTAACATAGATCACCGAATCAGACTGTATGTCTGTACATTACCAAGTATGGGAGACAAAGAAGTAGAAATTATATAAAAGGCTACATTCCACTGCACCCTAGGCTCAGCCTTTTCTGGTCTTAGCCCACTAAGCCCATGCTAGCACAAATAAATTTGCTTCCTGGAAAGAAAGTTATTGGTGCACCGTCCCTCTGTGTGAGAATCCTGCTACATGGTAAACATTCAGAAAGTGCTTCCCTGAGTTCTGTGAGTTGGTGTGGTGAATTATTGAACCTCAGGAAGGAAGTCAAATTTACAGTCATTTGAGCATTTGGTCAAAAGTATGGGTGGCCCCTGGGACCTGTGAATGGTATCTGAAGTGTGTGCAGTCTTACGGGACTGGGCCCGTAACCTGTGGGTATCTGTGCTATCTTTCATTGTTAGTGTCACGATTGAATTGAATTGGTGGACACCAAGCTGTTGCCAGAGAATTGGTTCTTAGTGTTGGGGGGAAAAACCCACATATTTGGTGTCAGAAGTAGTGTCAAAGAAAATGCCACCAAAATCTCTTTTCCTCAAACAACAACACAACAAAAGTTGGTGATATGAGTTCTTATTGCTGTAGCTATCTTGATACCACAACTGAAAATCCTTGTCCACCTCTTCTATCTATGCTAGGCCCATTCACCCTTAGTTTTTTCCCCTGCTGGTTCAAAGGCCATAACCAGTGAGATGACTCATAACTTCTGCTATGGACTAAATTTCCCCCCAAAATTCATCTTAAAACCCTTATCCCCAGTGTTCCTATCTTTGGTGATTAGGGCCTTTAGAAGGTAATTAAAATTAAAAGAAATTATAGAGTGGAGTCCTAATTTGATAGGATTGATGGCGTTATAAGAAGAGAAGAGAAAGAGAGAGAGATTGAGAGAGAAAGCTCTCATTGTTGCATGCACCAAAGTCCATATGAGGACAAAGTGGTTGTTTATAAGCCAGAAAGAGAGTTTTTACTGAACACTAAACCCTGTCAATACTTGATCTGGGACTTCTCCATAATCTTCAAAATAAATCTTTATTGTTTGAGCCACCCACACTGTGATATTTTGTTATGGCAGCCTGAGAAGACTAATACAACCTCATCCCCAAGAGGTTCCATGCTATCGTTCCTTTCTCAGGCCATGACTTCTGCCTTTGTCTATTTACTATCAATGGAGCAGTGGATTAATAGGGTGCCAAATGTATTCTTCCCTTTCCTATTAGTAACAACAGCCTTACCTCCTCCAGATAATCAAGATTGAATTCCCTTGCCAATCACTAACAAGGACTAATTTTCTTGCCTGCTGGTCTCTTGGTACAGGGAGCCTAAAGTAAGTGAAGAGCAGCTGTAGCTTAAAGTTCAGTGAGGTTTTTACTATATCCCTGGGAACCAGGACTTCTAGATCCCTAAAAACCTCCAAGCCCTAGTCCCTAGTATCTGTGACTGTTACATAGCAAGATAAATGGAATTTTGCAGATGTAAATAAGGTTACTAATTAGTTGCTTTTAAAATAAAGAAATTATACTGAGTATCCAGGTGGGCACACTAATCACATGGGCCCTCAGAAGTGGGCAAAAGTTCTTTAGAGGGAGAAGAGGAAGTCAGAAGGGATGTGACATGAGTCAGAGAAATTTGAAACATAGGAAAAACTCAATGTACTGTTGCTGGTTTTAAGAGGGAAGGGGCAACACAACTAAGTTGCAGGCAGCCTTAAGGGATAGAAAGAGGTTTCCAGTAGATATCCAGCAATGAAATGGGGATCTTAACCCCCAACCATAAAGAACTAAATTCTGCCAATGAAATGAAAAACTTAGTAGTAAATTCTACCCCAGAACTTCCAGTTAAGACTGCAGGTTGGCCACCACTTTTTGATTTCAGCTTTGTAATATCCTGGGCAGAGAATCCCAAATGAGACATATTACCTACAAAACTGTAAGATAATGATTTGTGTCATTTTAAGCTGCCATGTTTATGGTAATTTTTATAGCAGCAATAGAAAATGAATGTTTCCATGGAGTCTGAAGTAATGGGGAGAGGAAACACACATTGCCCAAATGAGTCACTGAGGGTGATGGTGAACAGGTCAATTTTTACTTTCATTCCTTGGTTCTCAGACACATATTTTAAATATTTTGGGGGCATAGTGCCATGTAATGATCATTGATTTAGGTTATATACCATACCCTGAAGAATGATATCTCATCTTCAGCTTAAGATGGTGCCTCAATTAATTTAGTAAGAGATATTCCATCATCCTATAGGCAGGGGCATTTAGACTGTGCAGTATGTTATAGGATCAGTGCATACTATGTATGGTGACCCACTACTAAACCTTCTTTTTTTGTAAAGTTGGTTCTTTGATTTGCTGCAATATTACATAGTATCCTATTGGTCCAGCAAATACTCCATAAGTTTTCAGGTAGTCATGCTGGCCAAGGCAAAACAGGCAGGCCCATTCCTAAGATACATGTCAATTTTACTCATTACAAATTTCTGCTTGTTCCAGGGTGGAGGGTAACCAGTGTAATACCCTTGAAAGTGACTGATTGGTTTCCTTGAGGGAAGATGCAATAATAGTGGCCCATATTTGGTTTCTTTTGTTAGCTGGTTATACATTTGGCAGCACCAGTAACTATATCAGCCTGGATTAATGAGACTTCCCTATCTAAATAATATTTACCCCATGCTTAGCCTCCATACTTATAAACCAAGGCTTTTACATTCATGTGCTCATTGAACCAGACTGGAGCAGCCTAATTGTTTTCTCTTTCATTATGTAGTTAGTACCTCTTCCAAGTTGGATGCTCTCTGTCAGGTGTTTAGAATACAAAAATAAAAAATAAATATCTTCACATTGCATTCCATCTCCCATAGGTCCATCCACTATGTTTCATTCATGGATTTTATTTCCTTGATGTTTCAATCTTTTTACTTCTACACCCTTGACCAATCAGCCAAGTCATTTTCCAATGCCCATGATCCCCTTTGTACTCAAACATTTGGCCACCTCTCTTTCTCATAAAGTAGATAATCTGGCATACCAAATTCTGGACATTGAGAGGATTTTCTTTCATGGCTCTCCTTTTCTTTGTAATGTTTTTATTTATTTTTGAGAAAGAGAGAGAGTGTGTGAATGGGGGAGGAACAGAGAAGAGGGAGACACAGAATCTGAAGCTGGCTCCAGGCTCCGAGCTGTAAGCACAGAGCCCAATGTGGGGCTCAAACTCATGAATGGTGAGATCATGACCCTCGTTGAAGTCAGACACTCAACTGACTAAGCCACCCAGGTGCCCCTCATGGTTCTCCTTCAGAGACACCACTGAGTAAGGCTCTAATTCAGCTAGAGTTTATTTACACTTCCATCTATATACCCAGCTGATCCAGCCATGAACTAAACTCAGCCCTTTTCTTTATTGATCAGCTGATCCTAAGCTACCTACCACATCTGATCATAGAAAGAACTTAGGGTTATGGACTGGTATAACAGTGGTGAATGATTGAGAGATATGGACCACCTGCTCATGGAACTTACATGTGATTTATAGCTCTGCTCCACTTGATCCTGGATGTACTGCCTCCAAATAATGACGGGCTTATCTTGGCCCTGCTTGACCTTAAGACTTGGTTGATATGAAAGAATCCAGTTTATGATGGACATTTTTGGTTGCTACACACCTTTCAAAACATATTCCAGGTGAGGTACTAGGCTGTAAGGTACTGGGCTATAGTAGAGACATGGAACCTGACCACAAGCTTTATTAGTCTATTTACACAAAGCTACTAAAATAACTCCTTAAAGGTATGTCAAATTATACCACTTCTCTGCTCAAAACCCTTAAATTGCTTCCCATGTCACTTAAAACCCAAAGTCACTGTAATGACCTATAAGACCCAATATCTTCTGGTATTTTCATACATCTCTGCCTTCATTTGAAACCACTTTTGTCTCTCACTTTGTTCTTGTCACAAGAGCCTCTTGATGTTCTTTACATATACTGATCATGCTCCCATATCAAGGTATTTGGACTTACCAAACAATTTTCCAAAAACATTCTTTCACCTGGTATTTGCAAGGCTTACTCTGTTACCTCGTTCACATATCTGGTCAAATGTCCCATATCAGAGAGGAATTGCCTGAACACCTTAGCTAAAAGGTATTTCCTATACACCTTATACAAAATTTCCTTAATTATGCCTTATATTTCTTTAAAGCATTTAGTACCACCTTATATATTATATCTTTATCTATTTGTGTACATTCTGTGTTCTCCTATTATATTACAAGCTCCAAAAGTGCAAAGATTGTTGTGTTTACTATTGTATTATAGCACTTAAAATAAGACTGGAATATTAAATATTCAGTAAATATTTGTTCAGTGCATGAATACACACATGTGTCGTTCTTTTGGATTGCCTATACAGCAGCCAGCGTTGCCATGTTAGAATATGTGAGATCAGGTCATTCCTCTGCTTGAAATGCTTTAATGATTTTCTGTTTTACTCAGACTGAAAGTGAAAGTCTGATTGTTAGTCTATAGGGCCCTATATGACCAATATCATATTCCTGGGTTACCTGTTTTAGTCACTCTGGCCTATTTGCTGTTCTTTGAACATCTCAGATATTTTCTGAACTCAGAGCATTTGGACTTGATGTTATCTCTCCCTAAAGTGCACTTGCTCACAGTTGGATGTCTTGCCTCACCTTCTTTGGGTTTTTACTCAATTGTCACTTTTGTGGGAAGTCGTTTTCTGATCATCTTACTTAAATTGTAATTTCTCTCAAACTTTGATCATTCCTCTTTATGTTTCTACCTCGCAATTCTCAGCATCTAACATATTATATATTTTATTATTCTGTTTATTGTTTTTTTCCCTTCACTGCATGTTCTATAAACACAGGTATTTTTTTCTCTTTTTCACACTTTGATGCTGAGAACATTGCCTGGTATATGGTAGGCATTTGTTATATATTTATAGCATAAAGGAATTTGATTTCTAGAGGCAAGAGTGTCAGAAAATCTAGTGGAATAATCCAGTGTCCATGGTGTGTAAATTGCTGTGTTTATTTCCAGTGGAAGAGGCAGTATCATTGATAGTAGTAGTGGATTCATCACTAAGCCAATTCTGTGGTACAATTTTGGTGCATGTTTTGTTTTGGTTTTTGTTTTTACTACATATTTTTCATGCCAGATTCTCTGACCTTTGGGGGGACTCTGAGAACTGCTCAATATCCTGAAATAACTTAACTAGGCAAAATTAGTTTCTGTTGATTCTAAGAATGCTAACTGATATAGACATTAAGATTATTACAGCAATGATTAGTTGCAACAACATATCTTCAGTTGGTTGCAACTGAAGGAAGTGAAAGTCCAGATAATATTAAGAGATGGAATATATTGTGGGGTCCAATGATAGAATTACTCCCCCATTGGGTTTTAATATGTTTATAAGAGCAAAGTACAGAGTTGTAGGATTGGGAAGACAAAATTATAAGGGGATCCAGAGGACATGAAGGATACAAGGCAAGTTGCTCTATCATTTGGAACGTATGACCCAGTAGTTCCCTGTGTATAAAACATACATAGCCATGACAAGCTGGGATGCAGGATGGATCCTGGGGTAAGCTTATTATAGCTCAGAGAAACACAATGCAGTCCCAAAGACTTTTAGAAATAAGGTGTGTTTTCTTTGGCAAATCACCTTTCTCCTTTTAAGAAACAGCTCCTAGCTTGAAGATCTAGGCTCTGGTAGAGACTGAAAACTTGACCATGGATATGATAACTATGTGATTTGAACTAGTCATTATGATCTAGGTGTTATTTGATAGGTTAAGTCATAAACTTCAACATACAGCAGCATTCCATCATTCAGAGGAAGTGGTGTACACAAGATTGGACTTGGACAGGTACTGTAGGCACAAGTAATTTGTATGAACGGTTAATTCACACTTCTGATTTGCCTATTTAAGTTGCACTGCCATCCTTATGAAAATAGACAACTTTGATCCCAGAGATTTCCCATTGACCAGCTAACTAAAGACAAAAACTTAAGCTTGGTTTATAGACAGTCTGAATGATGTGCTGACACCAGGCAAGAAGTGGACTACTGCAGTGTTATAGGACCACTTAGAGTTTACCCTAAAGGATGCTGGTTAAGGGAATTCCTTCCAATTGGTTGAAACTCAAGCTGTATATCTCATTGTTCACTTTGCCTGAGGTCTGGATTATTATTTATTCATAGGTAGTAGCTATTGGCTTGGCTGGGTGATTAAAGAAAATTTGAAAGGATAAAATTGGAATATTTAGTGATTAGGAAGTTTGAGTGAGGTTTCTTCATTGATCTCTCAGAATGGGCACCAAGCTTGAGAATGTATTACATCTGAACATTCACCAAAATCATTATTGGCACAGCAGGTTTTCAATAATCATAGAAAAAATAGATTTTCCTCTGTATTAACAGTAAGGGTTCTTTCCCCAGTCTTCCTAGCGCTTGCTAAGTGGGTTTTTATAAAGTGATAGGCAAGGTAGCAGGATCAGAATTTCTCCCTGATATCAATATGAAATCTCTCTCATCAAGACTGGCCTTATTGAGTGGCCAATTTGCCAATAGTAACACCTGATCCTGAGCCCCAATACAATCAGGTAGACTCTGTCATGAAGAAGAATGCATTTTTTTCTTACTGGAATAAAATGCTTTTTAAATTTTTTATTTATTTTTGATAGAGATAGAGCATGAGCAGGAGAGAGGCAGACAGAGAGGGAGACAGAGGATCCAAATAAGGCTCTGCCCTGACAGCAATGAGCCTAATGTGGGGCTCAAACTCACGAATTGTGAGATCATGACCTGAGTCAAAGTCAGATGCTCAACCACCAGAACCACCCAGGTACCCTGGAATAAACTATTTTGATATGCTTTCTTTACCCATTATGCTTCTGCTAGTATCATCATCTATCTATTAAATGCCTTGTATATAGTTCTAGTATCCCAGACAATATTACCTTCAATCAAAGAACTCACGTTTTAGCAAAAGAAGTAAAAAAAAGGCATTAATTGGAAATTTTTCATTCATTTTCACTGGTTTTACCATGAACTCCATCAGCCACAAGTAGATTGAATTATGATACAGTATGCCCTATTGAAAGCACAATCCCTGTGCCACCTGAGAGTTGATCATCTGAGGTTCAGTTACTCTTTGATGGGATTTATAGAAGTATTTTATCATCTGAACCAGTGATCAATGTATATAGTAAAGCTTCTCGCACAGTCAAATTACATAAACCTGAAAGCTAATGGGAGAAAGTGGGAGTGGTAACTTTTTCTTCCTATTCCACCTAATAAAGCACTCATATAGTAACTCTAGGGTTTGTTGATTGAAATATCTTAGTACTCATAGGAGAAAAGTTTGTATCAGGAGATAAAATAATGGTTGTACTGAATTGAGAAGTAAAATATCAACTGATCATTTCAGATGCCTTATTTACATTGGGTAACAGGCAAAAAAAGATGGGGTTACATTGTTAACTTGAATAAGGTGTTATTACATAATTGAGGTAGAGAAAAGTAGCACCCCTAGGGATGCTTCTAGTACTGCCATGTCCAGAGGCCAGTGGCAAAAACGAATGCAGGAACCCTAATCAGGCAGAACCACTAAAGCTCAGATATTTCACCTGACCTGGTAAAAAAAAACAAAACAGGGCACCTAGGTGGCTCAGTCGGTTAAGCATCCGACTTTGGTTCAGGTCATGATATCACAATTCATAAGTTCAAGCCCTGCATCAGGCTCTGTGCTGACAACTCGGAGCCTAGAGCCTGCTTCAGATTCTCTCTCTCTCTCTCTCTCTCTCTCTCTCTCTCTCTCTCTCTCTCTCTCTCTCTCTCAAAAGTAAAACAGTAAAAAAAGTAAAAAACAAAAAAACAAAAACAATAAAAACCCTAGCAAGTTGTGATGTTAGCTAAGAGAAAAAGGAAGATCAATAAGTAGTAGAGGAAGGAACTCAATAATATCCATTGTGGCCTGTGATTCGATGCAGGAAAAATGACTGTAGCATTGATCCATATAATTTACTTTACTATGCTATATTCATTTGCATATTTTAACTATTTTTTTACCTTCCCAAGTATGTTTTAGGTGTATTGATAATTATTAAAATTATGGAGTGTCTTGTTTACCATTAAATTTACCAATTAAATTTACCAAATTACCTTACTGAGAAAAATTGGGAAGCAAAAAGGGGAATAATGGCCATTATGAAGACATGGATTTGGAGTTAGGTAAGGTAAATGACAAGAACTTTTGGTTGATAACTTGTCATTGTTTGGGATGCTATAACAAATACCATTTATTAAGAGACTCTTGAAAACGGAGAACTAATTGAGGGTTACTGGAGCAGTGTTGAGTGGGGGAATGTGCTAAATGGGTGAGGTGTATTAAGGAGGGCACTTGTTGGTGATGATGGAGCATGGGGTGGGCTGAGGACAAAGTGCAAGCTAGCACACCCCCTCCCCCATGGGATATGTGTGATATTCCTCAGCACTCTTGGCTACCCAAGGACAAAGGACAGGAAAGAAAACAAATGGCTAATTGATAGAGATCACAGTCTTAAAGGACAGGAGTCTTCATCAGTTCACAAATATCTTAGTAAATTATAAGAAAAAGGCAATCTTATCAATAGCATAATCTCCAGAAACCTATAGATTCAGTTTCCTGGGACCCCAACATCACCCCTCCATAGTGATATGGGGAACAAAGGTAAGGAGGAAATGGCAGGTAAAATTAAATTTCCTTATAACGTGCAGCCCATTGACAAATACTTGAGATCAATTCAAAGTATAATATTTCTCAGGAACCCCCTGGTCATAATGTTAATGCCTCACTAGAGGGAAAACGACCTCAGCTTGACATTAGCAAGGCCTCAAGTATCTTAGGAGTCCCCTTTAGCAATAAAAGTCCTTCTGGAGGCCTCCCTTTAGACTTACCTCCCTAACTCCATAATATAAAACCAGCCATTCTTCACAAAGCCAGCACAGCTATTTCTGCCTAAGGGTTCTGTCCCCATGCTTTAACAAAATCACCTTCTTGCACCAAAGACATCTTCAAGAATTCTTTCTTGACCATTGGCTCTGCCCTACCATCACCCTAAAACGTCATCATTGGGATAAGCACTGGTTGTTACATGCAAGTGATTAATCACTAAATTCTACTTCTGAAGTCATCATTACACTCTGTGTTAACTAACTTGGATTTAAATAAAATTTAAAAAATTAAAAAGAAAAAATACCATTAAACTGAGTAGTTTATAAACAACAAAAATTTAATTCTTGCAGTTCTGGAGACTGGGAAATCTAAGATCAAGGCACTGGCAGATTCGGTATCTGGTGAAAGCTAGCTTCCACAGAGATACCTATTTTCTTACTTATCCTCACATGGTAGAAGGGGCTAGAGCATTCTCTTGGACCCATTGTGTAAGGACTCTATTTTCATGACCTGATCACTTCCCAAAGGCTTAATAACATCACCTTGAAGGTCAGGATTTCAACATATACATTTCAGTCCATTGCATATCTTTCTTTTGTAGAGATAGTGCAGTTCTGGTTTTACAGGGAACAATTGCATTGTATCACATAAGAATGTGGTATTATGCCAGGAGGTTGGGACCTTGAGAAAGTTAATTTTTCCTTGCCTTTGTTTTCTTACTGTTAAAATGGGAAGCATATAGTACTCATTTCATAGGTTTTAGTGAGGATTAAAAGACTAAACATATGTGAAAGGCTTAAAAAATGCTTAGCACAAATTAAGATCTATGCAATGCTAAATAAACTATTTTTTTAAATTAAAAAAATTTTAAATGTTTTTTATTTTTGAGAGACAGAGAGAGACAGCACGAGCAGGGGAGGTTCAGAGAAAGAGAGGGAGATACAGAATCTGAAGCAGGCTCCAGGCTCTGAGCTGTCAGCACAGAGCCTGATGTGGGGCTCGAACCCACGAACCGTGAGATCATGACCTGAGCCGAAGCCAGATGCTTAACCGACTGAGCCACCCAGGCACCCCTAAATAAACTAATTTATGGAAGGAACACTGTATGCTGATGTTAGGTAGCTGAAGGAGTGAACCATAGTGATCATTTGTTACTGTGTTTTGGTCACTCAGGATCTAAACTTCTTTTTCCATGTTTTGGGAATCTTTTGATAGAGGCGGTGAAAGTAACTTCCCAGTTAGAAAGAGTAGCTGAAAAGTCCAGGTATTTACTTTCTTGGCCTTAGTGTATCTATGACTTGAGCACATAAACCTTGCTTATCAAATGACCTTTCCTCTACCCTTTGAATAGGAAACAAGGGATACAAAAAAGGAACAGAGTAGAAAGCATTTTGGCAGGGATAGAAACAGTGATGGCACTTATGCTTAGTCTTTAGAGGTATAGAAGCAGTGAGTGTTTCTAAAAGTAAACCCCTGTGCCTCCATCAATGATACATGCTATGCTATCTGGCCCCTTTTGCTGATTCTTCACTCAATCAATTTTGCAGTGTGATTAAGGGCATCAATTTTTTTTCCATTTTACATTAAACACATCGAGTATTTAGGCCTTTCCAGAGATACTGAACAAATATATTTTTATTTTTATTATCTTTAATAGAAATAGCTTTATTTAGACAGAAGTGATTTTTGTTATGATTTCGATCACTGGCTTATAAACCATTTCAGTTGTTCAACTCTACAAATATTTTAAAATTAATAATGTGTTTTGTATTTCACTGTGATTGGTAAAACATATTTATGACAATATATTTACCTTTATTGAATTACAAAAATAATAAAATTATTTATTTCTCACTTTTGAGACAATTTGGATTTTACTAATTACTGGTCAAATATGTACTTAAAATTAAATCTTTATTTTCTTAACTGCATTTTTAAGATGTATTTATTTTATAAAACTATTTTCAGGACTAAAGAAACACTGCCATAGAGTGAAATACTGGAAGATGTTTCAGAATATATTTAAAAGTATTTTTTAATACCAGCCTTTTCATAGTTGTCCTTATGAATTCTGCTCTTGTCTAATTGTATTTTGAGAAATATAATATCATCCATTATCTAATTGATCTTCTTTTATTTCATTCTATAGTGAAATCATGTTCACAGACTGGGACACGGGGACTAAGAGAATATGAGATAAGAATTATTTTGACCTTATTGCAGATTCTAAAAGAAAAGGTATGTTACTGTGAGAGAAACATCAGAACAGAAAATTGTTGATTAATTAGTATTTTCAACATAAATTTATTTTCTCCTCCATTCTGCCTCATATGAAAATTTTCCATTAAAATTTTTTAAAGATGTTAATACTTCTTGATGTAAAAACCTGTTTTAAATTGTCCTTAATGATTTTTATAACATTTTAAAACATTTTTAAAGAATATTATTTTTGAGAGACAGAGAATGAGCTGGGGAGGGCCAGAGAAGGAGACACAGAATCTGAAGCAGGCTCCAGGAGTGCGGGGCTCCAACTCAGGAACCTTGAGATCATGACCTGAGCCAAAGTTGGCTGCTTAACTGACTGAGCCATCCAGGAGGCTGTCCTTAATGATTTTAATACAAGAGCTGTTAATATATCTTAAAGGAATTGAAGGCAAGGACAGCTGCAATGGATAAATTTAACAAACTTTAAATTTTTTCTTTTATTTTTAAACTATTTTAATTAACATTTGACTTTTAGGTACTAGAAAAACAGAAGAAAATACTAAATAATTATTCTTATCAGTGGTATTCAATTTTCCACTTTCCACTAATGACCTTTTGTAAAGGATAAATTTGTAAATGGTTATGGTGCACTTTTTCAATAATAAAATATTAACCTTAATTTTGAAAAGTGCACATTTTTGCAGGAGGAAAATATATAAGCATGTGAATTATTTTTTTGTTATAACCAGCAATTTGTTTCTGTGGGATTTGTGTTGCTTTTAGAGCACTCAGTGCACCTACATTCATCTATTTTTAGTGCTGACACATGGTCTCAGACTGTACTATATATAGTATGCTCATGCATTTTTATTTTGCCAAAATATAGTGTTTAATGACTTGCCTTACATCAATGCAATTTAAGGGGATTTTCACATGTAAATACAATACCCCTGTCATCTTTCTTTCAGCTATGTTCCAGTCTTTTTGTTTTTAATGTTTCTTATTTATTTTTGAGAGTCAGAGAGAGCATGAGCAGGGGAGGGTCAGAGAGAGAGAGACACACACAGAATCTGAAGCAAGCCTCAGGCTCTGAGCTAGCTGTCAGCACAGAGCCCGATGTGGGGCTTGAACTCACGAACTGTGAAATCATGACCTGAGCTGAAGCCGGACACTTAACTGACTGAGCCACCCAAGCGCCCCTATGTTCCAGTCTTAAAGTTACTCATTTTTACTATCTTATCTAGTAAAAATAACATGGTAAGAAAAAAAAAGTATAATTGCACACCATTCACTTTAATCCTATCGTTGCAATAAGAGTTTAATTTGCCATCATTAGGTATTTAGTAGCAAAATGAATGTGGTTCACTTTGACACTGCTCAGATTGCAGATACCCTAGTGAATGTGATTGATTGGCTAGATTACATCAGCACAGTTATAGGTCTGTACAAGCTTTAAATTGCCAAATTTTTGGGGGGAGAAACATACCAAAGCTTGAAGTAGAATATAGATGGAATTGGAATATAAGCAGAGTGTGAGTAGAATGGAAACCTTCTTCATGGAAATGTGCTCGGAACAATTTCACTGGAAGCAGTTGCTGTTAGGCACTATTATATAGCTGAAAGAACAATTTTCTCTTTTGTAACAACAACAAAAATGCACTGCCCTGGCATCACACCCTTTTAGAGTAGGTTGTCATGGGAGGCTTTTCCCAACAAGATCATCGATTCTATAACATAATCATTGTTTCTGATATTATCAAGGATCAATTCATTGACAATCACAACCTTGTAAAAAAATAAAAATTCAAAAGCATGGGTGATGTGTGCCTACTGAATTAAATAAAACTTGATTAACCAATGAATTATGCTGCTCCTTCATCATGATTCAGAATATTGGCTTGAAGAAAATTTTACAATGTTCCATTCTCAGTCTCTCTTCCTCTCTCTCTTTCAACTCTACTCTCCCTTTAACACACACACACACACACACACACACACACACACACACTTTATACAATTAGTTAAAATTAAGCTAAATTATTTGAACCAAAACTGCTGTGAGCTCTTCGAAGCTCTCCTAAGATGGAACTTACTAGAACTGAAAAAAAAAAACTGAAAATAATGCTATTTTCTTTCTCAAAAAAAAAAAAAGATTGTATTTAAATATTCCTGGTGTAAGCTGAACACACAACAGTTGGAGGTATGGAAAGGTTGAGCTACACTGAAGTCTAGGTCAATATTCCATAATTCCAGCCTTTAATGCATCTGTAATTTAGCTGTGCTAGAGCAACGGAGTATGTACTGATTTACATGGCTTCAGTTGACACAGACACCTCATGAAATTAAAACACTTGGATATGTATTACAAGGCAACTTCCAATGCAAAAGATTAATCTCCTGTGAAAAAAGGAGTTTCAATTTTTGAAAAACTAGATATAACTCATACTGTACACTTCCTATCTTAGATCATTATATGAAAGATCAGTAAAAGCACAATAATTCTATTCAATTATTTTTAAATCTCTGAGAATGGTTCTACATGCCATGAGTTAAACATATTGAAGACAATACAGTTGGGGTGGGGTACTGGAAAATAGCACATCACCCCCCCTTAATGTATTTTACTTGACTTCAATGATGTAATATGTCAATGGTTTCACACACTTGGATGGTCATCAGACAGAATTAATATGGGAACTCCTTAAAAATAAGAATTTCTGGACTTCACCCCAGAGTTATTTAATCAGAATCTTTGATGTTGTGTATACAGAATCTGTATTCTCTCCAGCACCCTCAATCCACAATGATTCTGATGCAGCCTGAAAGATCAACGCTTGGGAAACTCTGTGCTTTTGATTGAATATCTAAGCTCAGATTCTACTCCTGGCAACAAAACTGACTTTATGTCCATGCTGCAATGCTACATCAGGTATCCATACCTCAGTTTTCCCATCCCAATATGAAGAGATATTGATAAATAAAAATAACCATTATATTACTCTATGTACAGAGACTAAAAATTATACAACATTTAGGTGGTATTTACCAAAATGAAAACTTATTAATATAGGGACATCCTCAAAATTGTTAACATCATGATATATATATAGGTTACTGAGATTAGGCTTCTTTATTTTTATTTCTACTTATTTATTAATTTACTTATTTTTATTTATAGTTTATTGTCAAGTTATTTCCATATAACACCCAGTGCTCTTCCCCACAAGTGCCCTCCTCCATGTCCATCACTCTCTGCCTTTTCTCCCTCTTCCTTCAGTCCTCAGTTGGTTTTCAGTATTCAAGGATCTCTCATGATTTACCTCCCTCCCTCTTCCTAACTCTTTTCCCCCCTTCCCTGCCCCATGGTTCTTTGTTAAGTTCCTACTGTTAGAATTATGAGTGAAAACATATCATATCTGTTATTCTTTGCCTGACTTATATCACTTAGCATGATACCCTCAAGGTCCATCCTGGTTGCCATTAATTGACAAATTTCATTCTTTCTCATGCTGTGTAGTAGTGTAGTATTCCATGGTATATATAAACCAAATCTTCTTAATCCATTCAACAGTTGATGGACATTTAGACTCCTTCCATGATTTAGCTATTGTTGAAAGTGCCAATATGAACATTGGGGTACATGTATCCCTATGCATCAGCACTTCTGTATCCCTTGGATAAATCCCTGGCACTGCTATTGCTGGGTCGTAGGGGAATTCTATTTTTAATTTTTTGAGGAACGTCCACACTGTTTTCCAAAGGGGCTGCACCACACCAGTTTACATTGCACCAACAGTGTACGAGGGTGCCCATTTATCCACATCCTTGCCAGCATAGATAGTCTCCTGACTTGTTCATTTAAGCCACTCTGACCGGCCTGAGGTGGTATCTCAGTGTGGTTTTAATTTGAATTTCCCTGATGATGAGTGATGTTGAGCATTGTTTCATGTGTCTGTTGGCCATCTGGATGTCCTCTTTAGAGAAGTGTCTGTTCAGGTTTTCTGCCCATTTCTTCACTGGATTATTTGTTTTTTTGGGTGTGGAGTTTGGTGAGTAACTTGTAGATTTTGGATACTAGCCCTTTATCTAATATGAAGCTAATATGTCATTTGCAAGTATATATTCCCATTCTGTCAGTTGCCTATTAGTTTTCTTGAATATTTCCTTTGCAAGGCTGAAGCTCTTTATCTTGATGCAGTCCCAATAGTTCATTTTTGCTCTTGATACCCTTGCTTTTGGGGATGTGTCGAGTAAGAAATTGCTGCATTTGGGGTCAAGAGGGCTGTTTCCTGCTTTCTCCGCTAGGGTTTTGATGGTTTCCTGTCTCACATTCACGTCCTTCCATCCATTTTGAGTTTATTTTTGTGTATGGTGTAAGGAAGTGGTCTAGTTTCATTCTTCTGAATGCACCATCTGTTAAAGAGGCTGTCTTTTTTCCCATTGGATATTCTTTCCCGCTTTGTCAAAGATTAATTGGCCATACATTTGTGGGTCCAGTTCTGGGTTCTCTATTCTATTCCAATGGTCTATGTGTCTGTTTTTGTGCCAATACCATTCTGTCTTGATGATGACAGCTTTGTAGTAGAGGCTAAAGTCTGGGATTGTGATGCCTCCCATTTTGGTTTTCTTCTTCAATATTATTTTGCTATTCGGGTTTGTGTGTGTGTGTGTGTGTGTGTGTGTGTGTGTGTGTGTGTGATTCCATACGAATTTTAAGATAGTTTGCTCTAGCTTTGCGAAGAATGCTGGTCGAATTTTGATTGGGATTGCATTGAATGTGTAGTCTGCTTTGGATAATAATGATATTTTAACTATGTTTATTCTTCCTATCCATGACCTTGGAATTTTCTTCCATTTCTTTATGTCTTTTTCACTTCTTTCATAAGTTTTCTATAGTTTTTATAGTACAGGTCTTTTACATCTTTGGTTAAGTTTATTCCTAGGTATTTTATGTTTTTTTTTTCATGCAATTGTGAATGGAATCAGTTTCTTGGTTTCTATTTCTGTTCCTTCATTATTGGTGTATAAAAATGCAACCAATTTCTGTACATTGATTTTGTACCCTGCGACTTTGCTGAATTCATGGATACGTTCCAGTAGCATTCTGGTGGAGTCTGTCTGGTTTTCCACGTAGAGTATCATGTCATCTTCGAAAAGTGAAAGTTTGACTTCATCTTTGCCAATTCTGATGCCTTTTATTTCTTTTCAATCTCTGACTGCTGATGTTACAACTTCCAGCACTATGTTAAACAAAGGTAATGAGAGTGGCCATCCTTGTAGTGTTCCTTATCTCAGGGGGAATGCTTGCAGTGAGCTGTGGGCTTCTCATTAATGGCTTTATGATGTTTAAGTATTTCCTTCTATCCCGACTTTCTTGAGGGGTTTTATTAAGAAAGGATGCTATATTTCGTCAAATGCTTTTTCTGCATCTATGGACAGGATCATATGGTTTTCATCTATTTTTTTTGTTAATGTGATATATCATATTAATGGATTTGGGAATATTGAAAAAGCTCTGCAAACCAGGAATGAATCCCACTTGATTATGGTGGATAATTCTTTTATATGCTGTTGAATTCAATTTGCTTGTATTTGTTGAAGTTTTTTTTTTTTTGCATCAGTATTCATCAAGGATATTGGTTTGTAGTTCTTTTTGTTGTTGTTGTTGTTGTTTTTTGTTGTTGTTGTTGGGTCTCTGTCTGCTTTAGGAATCAAAGTGATGCTGGCCTCATCTAAGGAGTCAGGAAGTTTCCTTTTATTTATATTGTTTGGAATATCTTCAGAAGAATGGGTATTAACTCTGCTTTAAATGTCTGGTAGAATTCTCCAGGGAAGCCATCTGCCCCTGGGGTGTTATTCGTTGGGAGATTTTTGATAACTAGCTCGATTTCTTCACTGGTTATGGGTCTGTTCAGATTTTTTATCTTCCCATTTGAATTTTGGCAATGCATGTGTTTTTAGGAAATTTTCCTTTTCTTCTACGTTATCCAGTTTGTTGGCATATAACTTTTCATATTATTCCCTGACGATTGCTTGTATTTCAAAGGGATTGGTTGTAATAGATTCATTTTCATTCATGATTTTGTCTATTTGGCTGTTTTCTCTTTTCCTTCTGAGGAGCCTGGCTAGAGGTTTATCAATTTTGTTTATTTTTTCAAAAACCCAACTCTAGATTTCATTGATCTGTTCAACTATTTTTGGGGACTCTATATTGTTTATTTCTGCCCTGATCTTTATTATTTCTCTTCTTTGGCTGGGTTTGGGGTGCCCTTCTGCTCCTCTTTCATTTCCTTTAGGTGTTCTGTTAAATTTTAAATTTGTGCTTTTTCTAGTTTCTTAAAATACACCTGGATTGCAATATACTTCTCTTTTGGAACTGCCTTTGATGCATTACAGAGAGTTTGAACTGTTGTATTTTCATTTTCCCTTGTTTCCATATATTTTTAAATGTATTCTCTAATTGCATGATTGGCCTAATAATTCTTTAGTAGGGTGGTTTTTAACCTCCATGTCTTTGGAGGTTTTCCAGAATTTTGCTGTAATTGATTTCAAGTTTCATAACACTGTGATCTAAAAGTGTGCATGGTATAATCTCAGTTTGTTTATATTTATGGAGGACTGCTTTATAACCCATTATGTGATCTTTCTTGGAGAGTGTGCCATGCACACCCGAGAAAAAAAGTGAATACCCTACCTTCAGGGTATAGAGTTCTAAATATATCTGTAAATCCATCTGTTTCAACGTATCTTTCAAGTCCATTGTCTCTTTGGTGATTTTTTGTCTGATTGATCTATCCATTGCTGTAAATGGAGTATTAAAATCCCCTGCAACTACCATATTCTTTATAAAAAGATTGTTTCAGTTTGTGAGTTTTTTTATATGGGTGCTCCTGAATTCAGCATGTAGATGTGTATAAGTGTTAGCTCTTCCTGATGGAGAGACCTTGTAATTATTATATATTGTCCTTCTTCAACTTTTGTTACTTCCTTTACGATAAAGTCCTGTTTGTCAATAAAAGTACGGCCACTCTGCCTTTCTTTTGACTCCCAATTGCATGATACATATTTCTCTATCCCCTTGCATTCAATCTAAGGGAGTCTTCAGGCCTAAAATTAGACACTTGTAGACAGAAAATAGATGGATTTTTTTTTATTCATTCTGCTACCCTGTGTCGTTTGATTGGAGCATTTAGTCCATTTACATTCAGAGTTATTATTGAAAACTATGGGTTTAAATTCATTGTGTTCTCTGTAGTGTTCATGCTTGTAGTAGTGTCTCTGGTACCTTGTATTCCATGCAACATTTCCCTCATAGAGTCCCTCTTAGGATTCCTTGTAGGGCTGGTTTGGTGGTGATGATTTCTCTCAATTTCATTTATTTGGGAAAACCTTTATCTCTCCTATTTTGAATAGCAGCCTTGCTGGATAAAGTATTCTTGGCTGCATATTTTTTATATTCATCACATTGAATATTTTCTGCCATTCCTTTAACGCCTGCCAAGTTTCGGTAGATAGGTCTGTAACCACTCTGATAGGTTTTCCTTTGTATATTTGGGCCTTTATATCCCTTACTGCTTTCAGAATTCTCTCTTTATCCTTATATTTTGCCAGTTTCACTATGATATGTCGAGCCAAAGATCAATTCGATTTAAGTGTGAGGGAAGTTCTCTGTGCCTGTGGGATTTCAATATCTATCTCCTTCCCCAGATGGAAGAATTTTTCAGCTTTAGTTTGAACAAACACCCCTTTAGGACCTCGTTCTATTTCTTCTTCTTCAGGAATTCCTATGATGCAGATATTGTTCCATTTGACTATATCATTCAGTTCTTGAATACTCCTTTGGTACTCCTGAATCAATTTCTTTTTCTTTTCCTCAGCCTCCTCTTTTGCAATAACTGTGTCTTCTAATTCACCTATTCTCCTCTCTGCCTCTTCAATCCGTGCAGTGGCTGCCTTCTCTTATTATGCACCTCATTTATAGCATTCTTTACCTCGTCAGAGCTATTTTTAAGGTCCCTCATTGCTGGAGTCCAGCTCTAGCAGGTCCAGGGTTCCCTGAAGGATGGACGATGTCATGAGAGAGTGAGAGAGCCTCAGCTTCTTTCTGATCACCAGGCAGACATCTCTGCACTGACCGGTGAATTAGCTTTATTTATTGAATAAATGTATAGGGTACAAGACAGAGGTAGGTGGTGCCTGAGAGGCTCAAAGTAGTCATAAAATTAATCGCTGGGCCTGAAAAAAGCATAGATGACAGCAGAGACACTATTGCTACAAGGATTATGGACCTTAAAAATACTTTTGATGAATAAAAAAAATACTATAAATGAGGTGCAAAATAAAATGTAGGCAGCCACTGCCGAAATTGAAGACATGGAGGGGAGAATGGGTGAATCAGAAGAGAAAATTAGAGAAAAATAAGAAACCAAGAAAAGAGATAAATCGAACCAGGCACAGAAAAGGTGAATTTGAGAACCGAGTGATGCAATAAAACGGAACAATATCCATATCATAGGAGTTCCAAAAGAAGAAGAAAAAGATAAACAAAGGGGCTGAAGGGGTATTTGAACAAATCATAGCTGAAACGTCCACAACCTGGAGAAGGAAACAGATATTGAAATCCAAGAAGCACAGAAAGCTCCTCTCAGATGTAAGTTGAATTAATCTTCTTCATGAAATATCACAGTGAAACTGGCAAAATATAAGGATAAAGAGAGAATTATAAAAGCAGCTAGGTATAAATGGGCCTTAACATACAAAGGTAGACACATAAGGGTAGTAGCTGACCTATCTACTGAAACTTGGCAGGCCAGAAAAGAATGGCAAGAAATCTTCAGTGTGATGAACAGGAAAAAATGCATCCAATATCCATTATCCAGTAAGTCTGTCCTTCAGAATAGAAGGTGAGATGAAGGTGTTCCTGACAAACAAACAGTGAAAGAATTCATCACCACTAAACTAGCCCTACAAAAGAATCTAAGGGGAACTCTATGAGGAAAATTTCACAAGAACATGAAGTACCAGAGACACCATTACAAGCATGAATCCTACAGAGAACACAATGACTCTAAACCCATAATTTTTAATAATAACAATGAATGTAAATGGATTAAATTCTCCAATCAAAAGACATTGGGTATAAGAATGGATAAAAAAAACAATGTCCAACTATTTGTTGTCTAAAAGAGACTAATTTTAAACCTGAAGACACCTTCAGATTAAAAGTGAGGGGATAGAGAAATATCTATCATGCTACTGGAAGTCAAAAGAAAGCTGGAGTAGCCATCCTAATATAGGACAAATGAGACTTTAAAGTAAAGACAGTAACAAGAGATAAAGAAGGGCACTATATAATACTCACAGGCTTTATCCATCAGGAAGAGGTAACAACTATAAAAATCTATGCACTGAGTTCCTGAGCACCCAAATATATAGAAACAATTCATCACAGACACAAGTAATCTTATTGATAAGAATTTGCTAATTCCAGGGAACTTTAATAATACACTTACAGCAATACATAGATTAAACAGATGAAAAAAACCACTAAAGAAACAATGGACCTGAATGACACATTGGACAAGATATATTTGACAGATATATCTAGAACTCTACATCTAGACTATGGAATTCATTTTCTTCTTGAATGCACATGGTAGATTCTCCAAGAGACATCACATATGGGATCACAAAGCAGCCCTCAATAAGTATAAAACAATTGAGATCAAACCAAGCACACTTTCTTATAACGATGTTATGAAATTTGAAATCAACCACAGGAAAAAATCTGGAAACACTCCAAAAGAGTGGAGGTTAAAGAACACCCGCCTAAGGAAAGAATAGGTCAACCAGGTAATTAGAGAAGAAATCAAAATAATATATGGAAACAAATGAAAATGAAAATACAACAGTCCAAACTATTTGGGATGCAGCAAAGGCAGTCCTAAGAGGAAACTACATTGCAATTCAGGACTATCTCAAGAAACTAGAAAAAGTGGAAATATGAAATCAAACAACACACCTAAAGGCACTAGAAAGACAACAGCAGGAACATCCCAAACCCAGAAGAGAAATAATAAATATCAGAACCAAATTAAACAATATAGAATCTAAAAACAAAACAAAACAACAAAAAAAACAGTTGAACAGATCAATGAAACCAAGAGTTGGTTTTTTGGGGAAAAAAAAAAACATTGATAAAACTCTAGCCAGGCTTCTCAATAAGAAGAGAGAGAGCACCCAAATAGATAAAAATCACGAATGAAAATGGATTTATTGCAACCAAGCCCTCAGAAATACAGGCAATTATCAGGGAATGCTATGAAAAATTATATGCCAACAAACTGGACAACTGAGAAAAACTGGACAAATTCCTGAACACATGCACTATCAAACTCAAATGGGAAGAGATAGAAAATCTCAACAGACCCATAACTAGGAAAAATTGAATCAGTTATCAAAATCTCACAATATATAAGAGCCCTGGACCAAACTACTTCCCTGAGGAATTCTACCAGACATCAAAATTAGAGTTAATACTTGTTCTTCTCAAGCTATTCCAAAAAGTAGGAATGGAAGGAAAACTTCCAGGCTCATTTTATGAAGCCAGCATCACTTTGATTCGCAAACCAGAGAAAGACTCATCAAAAAATAGAGAACTAGAGGCCAATATCCTTGAGGGATATGGATGCAAAAATACTCAACAAGATACTAGCAAATTGAATTCAACAGGATATAAAAAATTATCCACCATAAATCAGTCATTGTGATACATCACATTAAGAAAAGATAAAAGCCATATATATGATCCTATAGATAGATGCAGAAAAATCATTTGACAAAAGACAGCATGATTTCTTAAGAAATGAACTACTTTTTTAAAAAAATGATAGAGAACATCATAAAATCCACACAACTTCAAATTAATCTAATATTTTTACACTTATTCTATCATAGCTATAAAGTAATGCTTATTAAAATGATTGAAGTACTCCAAAATTCTCAGATGTCTTCTAAATCACTAATAAAAAATAAAATATTTTTAGTGATGCTGAAAAAAATTTAAAAAAAGACCCTCGAGAAAGTCGGGATAGAAAAACAAACTTAAACATCATAAAAGCGATTTATGAAAAGCCAACAGCTAATATCATCCTCATGGGGAAACAGGGAGAGCTTTCCCCAATCAGGAAAACAACAAGGATGTCCACTCTCATCAATGTCATTTAACATAGTGGTGGAAGTCCTAGCATCAGCAATTAGACAGCAAAAGTACATACAAGGCATTAGAATTGGCAAAGATGAAGTCAAACTTTCACTTGTCACAGATGATATGATACTCTACATGGAAAACCTGACCGACTCCACCAGAAGCCTATTAGAACTGATCCCTGAATTCATCAAAGCCTTAGGGTACAAAATCAATGTACAGAAATCGGTTGCATTTTTATATACCAATAATGAATCAACAGAAATAGAAATCAAGAAACTGATCACATTTACAATTGCACCAATACCCGTAAACTACTTAGGAGTAAACCTAACCAAGGATGTAAACGATCTGTAAGATGAGAACTATAGAAAACTTACGACAGAAATTGAAGAAAACACAAAAAAATGGAAAAATATTCAATGCTCATAGATCAGAAGAATAAATGTTGTTAAAATGTCATTACTACCAAAAGCAATCTACACATTCAATGCAATCCCAATCAAAATTGGTCCAGC